>JASANB010004460.1:0-93851 GCA_030248155.1 Sabatieria punctata | reverse complement strand
CAGCAGTAGGGGTTATGACACGAATACGGAAATTAAAATTTAGCAATACGTAAATTAATTTCCGTACGTGAATTATTTTACGTTCCTAGCGCAAAACAGATTTTTCTGTTGAATCCTGAGCCCCCGCATTGTTTTGTTGTATTATAGACATATTTTTGGTTACTACTGAATCTTAAATGCGACTTTTAAACCTAATATTTCGAAAATTTTTCGCCCTTCTTGTCGCACAGAAGCCCAATCCTACTCTTCTAATTGCTAAACCGGTTAATTTCGGCAAATTTTATGGTCGGAATATCGTATAGATACGTTTTTGAAGGCTTGAATTTGTCAATATGCTATCTCCCTGTATAAGAAAATAGGCAGAAAAGCCAGGCAACTATAAATTCATGTGTAGGTGTTGTACTACTGTTGGAAAGTTCGAGGTTGAAAAATAGGTTCAGGTTCAAATCAAAGCCAACATCGAAATCTCAGGTTCAAGTCCATCCATCTTCTGAAAAACCTGGACAGTAGGTTCAGGTTCAAGTCCACTGATATCTCCAAAAACTGTAGAAATTTTGCGCTGCTTGGAACTTTTCTTAACTATAAGCCTTTCTATTGGCAGTTAAGAACATAGATCAGACTTTACAGGGCAGTGTACTTTCGTTTTCTGACAGTTTCAGTTTGAAAATAGGTATAAAAACATGAAATCTTTAAAATTTTGTGCAATCCAACCGAAAATTTTACATAGTTTGCCTAAAAATTTCATTGAACTGTAGCGACTGTCCGTCTGCGCGCTTGCTCGAGTCCGACAATCGGTCGACTCCTGACCCGATGGTAAAGAGAATAGAGAAGTTTTAGTTTATTATAGAGAATGAAAATGAGGACACTTACTATTAACGCACTAACTAATAAGGCTCTAGAGGAAAGCCGGTCAGGGAATGTATGAAGGCAAAAGAAAAGGCGAACTGGTCAGGGCAGAGGCGGGGATCAACCACAACAACCTCTACTTCCAACCAGAAGCCTTGGGCCTATCAAATTAGCACGCTCTCGTGCTTACTGCCTCTTGTGGGCGCTAAATGACCGACTGACCCCTAACCCAGGCGGCCATCACTTAAATAGACGCGCCAGGTCCCAGCCGGACACTGACGCTTGCCGATTAATAGTTACGGTAACGCGCTAATTACAAATGACCTAGGCCGAACAGAATGCTACACCGCTACACCTTCCCACTCGACTAAAAACATCGTCCCGATCGCCTGGCTGAAAACAGAACGAGTTAGTTGTGGATACTCACTGTACAAAGGGTGACAAGACACAAGAAAATGTTGAAACCGCAGCAGGTAATAACACCCTAAACTACAGCTCTCAGACAATTAGCAGTTAACTAGTACTCGCCAGAAAGCCAGCCATGGTTTGCCGTCAGTGATCCTGTCCACTTCAAGCCCACTGGAACTGACATCAGTGCAGATGTTCAGAATGCTCCAGAGGAGTAAGGTCAGAATGCTGCGCAGGTGTAGCGCACAGGTTCAGTCATTGCGAGGGTGTCGGCAGCCTGAAATTGAGCAGGGCCACACACAAGTAGGGCCACTAGACAGAGTAGTTGAGGCCGGAAAGGCTCTGAGGTATTGCAGTTAAGGCGGCATAAGTCACGAACAGGGAAATGGGGGCTGGAATGGCACCCCGAAGATGCCGCACTGCAGCTGGCTGCCAAGCAGGGGCTGATGATACTTGAGAGAGAGAGCACAATGGCGTCAGTACAGCACAGAATAGCTGGGGCTGGAATAGCGCCAAGGCACAGAATTGGGGGCTGGAATGGCACCCCGAAATAGTGACCGACACAGTCTATGGCGGCTAGAGTTCTGGTCCATGGCAGTCCACAAGCAGAAGGGCACTGTCTACCGGTTGCAGTTAGTCTTAGACTGCAGTGCGAATCATCTTGGCTAGTGGCGCGTGTCTGTCTGGGCTGGTAGCTATCCTAACTCAACTCAAATACGGAATCAGTAAATGTCTGATCAAGGAACACTATTAATCAACACAGAGTACAGAAGAATCACGCAGCAAAAGAGACCCAGAGTGAGTATCCACACAGAGTGTCCGTGACCACAATATTACAAAAGCTAGACAAGGTCACGGACTGGGAGGAGAGAGAGCCTACAGAAGGGAGAAAGGGCTTACCAACTCACCGATGCAGGCTTGTCAGGCTGTCCCTGAATGACAGAGAAAATGAATCTGAAAACGTGACACAGAATATGCACAGTAGGACAGTTACTAAGGGATTGAGTAGAACAAAACACAATGCCATACACACACAGTCAAAACAGCCGGAATCAAGGCATTAGTTGAGAAATCGATATCTCTTGAACTTTCGATGGGCCCATGGAAGACCTTTGAGGAGCCCCAGTCTTTCATCCGATTGGCTGAACGGTTGACTCGGTTGACTGAGACCAGGGTCCCACTGACTGCCAGAGTGAGACAGAATCGGGAGCCTGTGCATATTGTGTTTTCTGTGTTGCGTCCTCTTTGGCTGTGTTGCATCAGCTTTTCCACTCTTCTTGCTTGAGAAACGAAGCTGTGGGCCAGAAGAACCAATCACAGAATCAGGCAGAACATCCAACTCACAAAAACCAATGACTTCTCGACTGGCTTCAATCTGCTGATCAATGCAGGCACACACCTGGTTTTCAGGTCGAAGAAGCACAGCTTCCAACTGCTGCAGACGGAATTCTGTTTGGTCATCGTTCTTGACAAGTCCACTCTTGACATCTGGAATGGTGACTGAAGTTCCAGACAGCACAACAGACTCTAGCCGATGCAGACGATCCTCCACTGAGAGGGTTTTTAGAGGTTGCACCTTGTCTTTTTGACCACAGACTTGTTTTCTTGGCAAGATGTTGACTGCACTCGATTGCTGTACTGGATACTGGTATGGGACTTGATGTTGCTGCGGAACCACGCCCATTACTTCATCTTCAGCAGGGTCAGCTGCCATTCGAGCCTCCAGTTGAGAAGTGAGAAGTTCGACTTGTTGTTGTAGTTGCAGAATTTCTTGCTGACTGTCTGCATTGGCTGAGGATTCACTGGAAGTCAGGCAACTCTGCTGATATCTGGTTTTGATGTATTGCCTGCACACTCTAGCAATGTGGTTCATTTGTCCACAATTTGTGCACTGCTGACCATGGAAACACTGCTCTGCAAGATGTCCAACCTTGGAACACTTGCCACACACAGGGCGTCGGTTATCTGCGCGTCTCTGCATTATGGTTGGCTGATATCGGGTTTTTGCGATGCATATGATATTGCATATGAATATATGCATGCAATCTCTAGTGCATATTGATATTGCATATATCATATGCATGCAAAAATGAGATATGTACATATTTTTTGCATATTTGCATATTTTATTACGGTGGCTAGAAATTTATAACTGGACGTTTTCCAAGCATTTTCGAGTTTGGTTGGAATGTCTATGCAATCTTTAGCGTTTATTAGGCTCAACTATTTTACAGATACCGGCCTCATCTGGAAAAAACAAGAGGGAAACCACAGTTAGGCATGAAAGTTCAGCCCATTTCGTAATTTTTTGATAAAAATGGTTGACATCTCAGACTTTTGGCTAAATTTTTGTTTGCATGTTCAAATGTGTTATAAAATTATAAACTTGCCTCAATGTCAATAGTTTTTTATTTTAGATTTTTTATTTTTTAATTTGATGAAAAATTAGCAAAAAACGTGGCGACTATACTAAACACAGAACTCCGGTCTGCTTGGCTGTTTTGTGATGTTCATTGTATCACATTAGTATTAGTATTTTTGTTAAGAGTTTGTTTTCGCCACGTCCTAGCCTGCTCGCCTTCTGTAGCTTGGAGTTATGCCCTTCCGAAATGAAACTGACCAGAATTTTCAGACGCCAATTTTGAACGTAAATATCTCAAGAAGCCTTTATCGGATCTTTCCCAAATTTTGCAAGTTAACCAATCTTTATCTGGCAGATTTTTACTTTCAGTCAAGGCGAAAAATTAGCATTGTCAAAAATGACGGTGTTATCGTTTGCACAGAAATCAGGGTTATACTGTTGTGTTTCGGGTGTTGTTGTTGCTCTTCCGATTACCAACTCTGTCCTACCGGCTGTCTGCGGTGCAGTTGTGGAGCAGCAACAGTTTGTTTACTCTTGCAGTAAACCAACACCAGAACAACAAACTAAGTATCGCGCACACGCACTAAACAGTCCGACCGCACACTAACACAACACAACACAGAGAGAGAGACGGTGGACTGACTAACACAGCATTTTATGTATGCCCAGACACATCATATACGAACTACTGGGGTCATGGATTAAAATCGCCTCAACTAAGGAAACACAATTAACACCTAAATTCGACCATACAACCGTGCTTTATGTTTAGAGGGTACCACAATCATTTTTGACAATGCTAATTTTTTACCTTGACTAAAACTAAAAATCCGCCAGATTTTAACCGGCTGTGTTAGAAAGCAGAGCTCTTCAGATTCTTAAGTCCATATAAAGATTGGTTAACCTGCAAAATTTGGGAAAGATCCGATGAAGGGTTAGAGAGATATTTACAGTGTACAGTATGTTCAAATTTGACGTCTGAAAATTCAGGTCCGTTGATTTCGGAAGGGCATAACTTGAGGCTATAGAAGACTAGCAGGCTTGGACTTACCAAATCAAACTCTTAGTAATAGATAATAATCGTGCCAAAAATCTGTTCATTCGGTTGAAAATTGACAGAATGGCGGCCATTTGGAATTGTTCAAAAAGCTCGATAAAAGGCCAGGCGGTCTTTCTTATTGCCAACACTGTATTTGAATAGTTTAACGTTCTTCAGAACATAAGTATACAGCACGAAAAGTCGGCGACACCTTTGACAAAAATATGCAAACTAAAAATATGCAAAATTTTGATATCAGGGTCAATTTGCATATGACTATTGCATATTGGAATTTTGCATGCATATGATATTGCATATGCATATATGCATGCCAAAAACCATGCATATATGCATTGTTTGATATTGCATATTGCATATATGCGTCCAACCGTACTCTGCATGTCTGCCCACTGTCGGTTTGCTCCCTGGGCAAGAGCCACCCCACTGCCCTGTTGCAGGCCTTGCAGTGCTTGTAGCAGGTGGGCGTTGACAGTGGCTTGCTGAGTCTGCATATCGGCCATCTGCTTGCTGAGTTGCAACTGGAATTCTGATTGTTGCTGCAGGAGCTGTGAAGTGATGGAAGCAGCATCAGTGTTGGCTGTGGCAGTCATGGTGTAGGCTTGTGTGGACTGAAGAATGGACTGGTTTGACTCAAGCTTGATTGCCACCTCAACAGCTCTAGGCAGAGTCGGTGGTTCTTTCTCGAGGAGTCGATCACGCAGCTTTGGTTTCAAACCGAATGTGAATCGAGACAGCAAGACCTGGTTTCGCGCATCCTCATCAAGAGCAGGGAAGGCGCGATATCCAAGCTGTTGAATCCGAGCAGCAAATGATGAGACAGCTTCGTTTGGTTCCTGGTGTGCACTCTCCAGCTGCATCTGAAACTGCGCGGTGCCCTTCCCCTGTCCAAACTTCTGTTCCAGCCGTTCCTTGAGGAGTCGAAAGTCCTGCTTTGTTGCCTCTGAAGCCAGCTTGTACTCCAAATAGGCCAGTTCCATCAGCCTCAGTGCCAGCTCTGTTGCTCGGTCTGCCGAACTGAGGTGCATTGGAGCTGTGACCAGCTCAAACTTCTCAATGAAGTCTGACCAGTTCTCATGCGGTTGCCCTCTGTAGAACCCAACAGACTCCAACCGACGGGCATCGGCGGGCGCAGAAGGTCTCTGTTGTTGAGCCATTTCCATTTGTCGCTGGAAGGCTTCAGTGGTGCGTGTTGCTGCCTCAAGTTGGCGTTGTGCTGCCGCCAAAAGGAGTGCCGCTGGGTCCTGCGGCGGTGCGGCTGCCGCGTCACTGTTTGTCTGTTGTCTGGTATTCATTGTGCCATCCAAGCCGATAATCCGATTAAATAGGGTAGGGTCCCAGCCGGCTTAGCGGTTACGTAAGGCCAGATGGGGGAACTAGGCGTTGTTGTGTAATCAACAGACCCTGAACAGCTGGGGGAAGCAACCAGCCAAACAACAGTGGGCCACTTTACTAGCAAACGAGTTGGACGGCAGAAGAAAAAGGACACAAAAACGCAAAAACAAATTTTTAATAAATTGAGAGAAACAAGGGCGCTTTTGAGGCCAGAATTCTGTGGATACGCAACAGATAAAACACAGAGAGAAGCGGCGCTTTTACAGCCGGCCGATTCTAGACGAATGTGAAGAAAAACAATGGCGCTTTTATGCCCAAGTCAACCTCTAGCATACCTGATTGTGATGAGAAACGTCCAGAGAACATGACGCGCATTGAAGTAAAGAAAAACTAGCGCAAACTACACTAATTAGTTTAGAAGAGGGACACTAAATCCAATCGGGCGGGTCAACCGATCTCGGTGGAACCTCCACGTTGTAGCGACTGTCCGTCTGCGCGCTTGCTCGAGTCCGACAATCGGTCGACTCCTGACCCGATGGTAAAGAGAATAGAGAAGTTTTAGTTTATTATAGAGAATGAAAATGAGGACACTTACTATTAACGCACTAACTAATAAGGCTCTAGAGGAAAGCCGGTCAGGGAATGTATGAAGGCAAAAGAAAAGGCGAACTGGTCAGGGCAGAGGCGGGGATCAACCACAACAACCTCTACTTCCAACCAGAAGCCTTGGGCCTATCAAATTAGCACGCTCTCGTGCTTACTGCCTCTTGTGGGCGCTAAATGACCGACTGACCCCTAACCCAGGCGGCCACCACTTAAATAGACGCGCCAGGTCCCAGCCGGACACTGACGCTTGCCGATTAATAGTTACGGTAACGCGCTAATTACAAATGACCTAGGCCGAACAGAATGCTACACCGCTACAGAACGTATTGAGAAAGTCCAATAAAACGGAACAGGTTCAACTCCGGCTGAAATAAAATAAGTTCAGGTTCAGGTTCAAGTCGACAAATTTCAGGTTAAAAACCTATTAATAGATCCAGGTTCAGTCGGACTTGCCAACTAAATGTTGTACCTTTAAAATGCATTCAAACAGAGAAGTGAAGTTACATACATAGTTGTCTTAATCTTACACGTAAGTACTGTCATACGTTTAACCGTCAGTGTGCGGTAGGTAGACTACAGTCTGTAGTAGTACGTAGTTGGCTAGTAGCTGCGCAGTTATAAAACCCTCAGCAGCTACAGTAATTCAGCCAAAAAAACATACCCACGTTTCATTCCTTCCTTTTGGTGTGAAGTTAGATTTCAAAAATACGAATGCAATTCCAATCGAACAAACACAGAATTAAAACTTGCATTGCATACAGTTCATTTTATGATTTTTTCCGCGATGTTCGATTGCTACTACATTGTAACTACTAGCGATTTTTGAAGAAAAACGAAAATTAATTTACGTATGGCTGGAATCTTAGTCGTTGCGACGTTACGGAAATTAATTTACGTAACGCGTTACGGCAAGAAATTAGCCGTTTTAATTTCCGTAACACGTTACGAATACGGAAATTAAAATCTGGTTAAACAGAAATAACGCGTACGTAAATTACCGATTTTAATTTACGTTGCCCATCCCTAATCACAAAGCCCTGCACTGGCCGCCCGGCAGAGAATTTTGGCTGGGTTGTTTCCGTTGGAGCTTGCCAGGAATGGTTTGGTTTATATTTTAAAATCTAGGTTGTACTTTAGCCAAAACAAGCTTTTCTTCAAAACTGTTTTATGTTTAGGTTTGTTGCGTCATTATAAATGCAAATACTGCAATTACTGCGGCAGATTTATTTTACTTGTGTATTGCCTTTAGTCAAAAAGCTCCAATTAAAACGACCAGCCTTGCAAGAGTTTGCCCTAAAGGGTTTGGATTTCTGTTGCTTTGCGGTTGTCAGAAATATAAATAGTTTTACTATTCTGAGAATAATTACCGGATAGCTGTTGACGGAAAGCGTCTAATCCACGCTTGGAATAGTTTCAGGGAACCAAAAAAACGGTTGTTCCATTTATTTTACAGTGCGGTCGAAGAAATTTAGTGAAAATAAAACCGAAATTTTATTTCAGCACAGCGTACATACAATTTGCCAGATTTGTCTAAAAGCTGCCCTGAAGCTAATCAACTGATACCACCTTCATCAATGCGTCTAATTAAATAACTCTTTGTTTTTGCTTATTTTTTATTAAGACAGAGTTTATTTAGACCTTTTCCCCCACTGCCTAAATAAACATATTGACGTTTTTAAATAACCATGTGCATAGTAGTTCTTGGATTAATGCTTACACTTACACTACATTAAAACTTACTTTTTGTACACAGAAGACCGAGTACAAAATGCATATAACAGTCTAGATTTTGATTAGTAAAGACTGCATTCGTTTTTGAATTCGTTCCTTATTTTTCGTTTAAAATTCAAAATTATGGCTTTTTGGGCGTGCGCTAAAAATCGGGCGGCAGTTTTGAATAAATAAGTAACGGCCGTCTCCCCATTATACAGTATAGATAAAAAAATGTCCCATCGCTTTTTCGGCCTTCACTCAAACGTTTCGTTCTCAGTCACTTCTTTACCGATTTGGCTCAAATTTTCAGCAAAAATTAACAACATGGTTGGCTAAATACTCTGTAAGTTTGGTGCGAAAATTCCAACGAAAAAAAATTTTTTTGAACCGAAAAGTGAAAATCATAGTGGTCTGTGTAAATTCAAATTTCCCGCGTAATTACGGCGCTATCGCTTAGATAGTCGCAGCAGTTATCGGGCGGACATTTGGTCATAACATATTCAGACGGCAGGCCTCTGGCTTAAGGGGCACTAAAATTGGGGAATTTTAAAAACATGATCGAAAATCCCATAGTTAAGAAATCTGTACATTCTGGAATCAAGGCACTGAATCAGCTGTTAATCAACACAGATTGTAGCAGGAAGTTCGACAAATGAATGAACCTGATATTTAAACTCTGTCTCACATCATAGAAACCTTCTCCACAGTGTTTTTAGAAAATCGAAAATCTTCTGAATTGTCATTTCACCGGTTTTACGAAGAAAAGTCACATTTTGTCATGTTTTTGAAATTCCCCAATTTTAGTGCCCCCTAAGCCAGAGGGCTGCCGTCTGAATATGTTATGACCAAATGTCCGCCCGATCATTCCTGCAACTATCTAAGCGATAGCGCCGTAATTACGCGGGAAATTTGAATTTACACGGACCACTATGATTTTCACTTTTCGGTTCAAAAAAATTTTTTTCGTTGGAATTTTCGCACCAAACTTGCAGAATATTTAGCCAACCACGTTGTTAATTTTTGCTGAAAATTTGAGCCAAATCGGTAAAGAGTTGACTGAGAACGAAACGTTTGAGTGAAGGCCGAAAAAGCGATGGGACATTTTTTTATCTATACTGTATATGGACTTAAAAAGCTGAAGAGGTCAGTTTGCTAGCACTGTCGGTTAAAATCTGGCGGATTTTCACTCCAGTAGTGGACGTGAAATTTATCATTCTCAAAAATGAGGGTGTTATGGCCTGCATGTAAAGCAAGGTCATAGGAACTAGTACTTTAGTGGGTGGTGGATTACAATCGCCTCAACTAAGGCAAAACAATGAACACCTAATTATGCTATACAGTCGTGCTTCATGTTCAGGGGTTCTCTCATCTTTGGCCATGCTAATTTTTTCACCTGCACTGAAAGTAAAAATCCGCCAGATTGCGTTAGAAAGCTGAGCTCTTCAGCTTTTTCAGTCCATGTAAAGGTTCGTTAAACTGCAAAAATTGGGGATAATCGGATGAAGCATTCATGAGATATGTACAGTCAGGCACTTAACGCCGTTTATGGTACCGACACCATATATGGTACCCCCACGTTCGGGGCCTGTGGTGGTGCCATATATCGCACCCCTCCCTTCGCATTGGTACTGGCACCGGTACCATATATGGTACCACTCTGTTCAGATTTCGTACTATTTGTTTGTTTGTTTGTAATAGTATATTCTGCAGTAGTAATAAAAGACGTACAGAACTAGGAGGACAGCTTTAACTAGGGCCCTTTAATCTATCACCCCTATGTTAGTACAGGCTGTTAATAAATAGTACAGTACTCGGTAACAAACAGGTTTCAACTGGACCGTTATGGTGACTAAAAGAGGTGGCTGAAAGACAGATTATAAAACTGATCACTACGAACCAACCTAGAAAAGACCGCGCAATCCAAGTTCACTTCGTCATTGGACAAAAGGTTCCAGAGTCTACTACATATAGCAACGCCTTTCCAGCAGGGGTAACCCCTAGTACATGTATGATCCTAACACTTTTCTCAGGAAGCTAATCTATTATCGGTGGTAGTTGATTCAACTGTTGACGCACGCGTTGTTATGGCTTCGGTGCGAGCTACCAAACCAACTTGTTGATTTTGTACGCAATTAGATTCATTAGTCCCAGAGGCGCAGGAACTCGCTAATTAGCCGCTGACCTGAGGTGCTAAGTCAAACGAACGATTTTGTCTTATGAGCATATACATGTCTTGTTGTCAAAAATTTCCAGTTCTCTTTGCATATTCATTACTTATTCATCTGAGAATTGTGCAATCTCAAAATGGGACCGATCTGTAAGTTGCGTTAACAAAAGAACCGAGTGTATGCGGTCAAATTTAGAGCCACACCTTCTCAGTGTTGGCAAAATCACTGTCTATCACTGCTGGTCAGCCAAGTCCCTGTGAAGGTCTCTAAATTGGACTCTTCTTGCTTAATTTTTAACCGCAGCTTACACAAGTTGGCAGTTAACGTCAACAAAGGGCTAGTTGCTAACGTTCCCTTGAAGCATTGGGAAGACAGATCCAAATTGTTTGATCTTCAGCGCTGCACCAAAGATCGATGTGATCTCTCTGGACTGAGCTCGTTCTACTATTACGTGTCGGTCCATCGATTCCATGTCAATGCACATACGTACAGACTGCTACCTACAGCTAAAACACAACGCAGAGTGATCGGTCTGACTGCAAACGCCAAGTACATTCTATGCTGGGTTATGCTACCCTCCACTGGTCTGCTAAACATTCTCAATATGGCAGTGCTGAACACACTTTTAAAGGAAGCAAACGGAGCTGCCATCTATTTCCACGTGGCAGAGGTAGCTACCGATTTGGCATCTAATCTGCTTTTGGCCAGGGAAGGCATTCTGTTTTGGCGAGCTCTTGAGCAATGGATCACGGATCAATGCTCCGGCAAAATATTTCCCGTCAGGTACTGTGTTGCATTAGAAATCCATCTAAAGATTAGTACCGTGATTAGACCTATTTCCTCAGAGAATTTCAATTTGTAGTCTTTGTTTGTAGTCAAAGATTGTCGAGAAAATAATTTGTAGTCTAGTTTGTAGTCAATTTGTAGTCAGATTGCCAAACGTGAGAAATTCGATATCACTGGGAATTTTTGACAATTGAACAATCAGGCATAGCAATACTTTTCAAAAATAGGTACTCGAAACCTGTGTGCAATTTTACTCTGTCAAAAATCGCCGTTTCTAATAACTACATTGTATTTCTGCAAGAAAACATATGGATACGGTGCTCAGTCAATAATCTGAAAATGGAATGAGATAAATTTTATAACAGCTAAGAAAGCAGTAAAAAGCATGACCTAATGTGGAAGGTCAATCGTGGTCACCTTCCTTCCTCTAGTGTTGTTACAATACCAAAATATCCGTTTGACTATGACTATGACTACGGCTGGTTTGGGTACAATACCCAGGTAGTCAAATTTGACTATATTGTAGTCAAACCATTTGACTATGACGAGCACTGGTTTGACTACTTTGACTACTTTTAGAAACAGAGCCAAATTGACATTTTCAGCCGATTATCATGTTTCAGTCACCAAACGTCAGCCAGAAAAGCTTGCGACTAAATCAATAAATCGTTTATCCTGAAATAAACAGTAGTTAACTGCTAAAAGTATCACAGAATCGTTCTTTTCTCTTCAAAATTTACATTGTAAAACAAAAACAACATGCTTGGCAAACAGCGCAGTAAAATAGAATGTTTGTGTCTGCAACCAAGAAAAATTTTTACTTCTCTCTAACTAAAAAGTTGTATTTTACTGTATGTCATAATTTTAATCCTGATTTGGTGGAACTGCACAACTTGCATCCAGCAGAGATTCAGTGACTAACCCCTCCCTTCATTGTTTCACAAGTTTAGAGAAAACTTTGTTTGGTGTTCTATAGCTTAAAAATGTTTTAAGTTTGTAATATATCTTTGTTGTAAACCGGAAAAAGGTTAAATTACGCTTGAAAAGCCTGCCTTTTATAACAAAACGTAGTCATAGTCAAACGGTTTGACTACCTGGTCTTCGTTTGACTACGTATTTATGGTAACGAAGGTAGTCAAACTTTGACTTTGACTACCTGTCTGTTTGACTGCGATATCACAAAAAGTATTAACTATGACTTTGACTTTGACTGGTAGTCATAACAACACTACCTTCCTCTCAATTTTTATACGGAGCAACTTGGAAAAAACAGAAAAAATGATCTTTCTAACAGTTCACGTCAATAATAGTTTTCTTCTCGGTATGTCTTACGATTTGGTGAGCTTATCTTAAGGTAAAGACAGTTCAACAAGCCGATCAGGGGATGATTTTGTGTAAGTCATAGGAAAAAAATCGTAAAATTTCCAAGAAAAATGACTACAAAATGACTACAAATTCAAAGATTTTGAAATACACTGTAGTAGTTTGTAGTTCTACGAATTAGGTCTAACCGTGATATGCAAATTTCAGAGCGCTCGTGTCACTGGCCAGTTCACTGTGTCAGCTACTGAATCAAGCTAGTCTGGCCGCCTTAGTGGCAGACCGATACATGGCCATGCACAAACCCACACGCTATCACAACATTGTCAACCACAAGAAACGGGCTGTAAGAGCTTGTCAAGTTGCCTGTTGCACAGTTGTATTCAGTTTCATCCTTGTCACAGCCATTAGACTGATTGTAAGCGCCCCTGAACACTCCAGCATCGTTTTGTCAGCTGTATTTGTCACAAAACGACTAACTGTTGTCTTATTGATTTTTCAACTTATCTGTTGGTTGTCTTTGGAAACAAAATGGCGTCAGTACGTCAAGTCTGCGCCCAATTCTATGAGTGAACAGGAAAGAATTCAGAAGGAAAATGATAGAAAACATCTGTTGATTGGGACCCTTGGGATAAACTCGGTCACCTATCTTTTGTCCTGGGCTGTCTGGGTGTTGTTAGTTCCTAAGGTTAAGTCAGAAAGTAATGCTATGCAAAAAATTGCCTGGCGTGCAGTGAGGAGTTCTTTAAATTTGCTTCTAACTATTTTTCTCTTTTCAAATGGTAGTTTAGGTTTGATCTTTCATGTTTGCTTCACGCAGTCATACAGGCAGGCCTTCAAGGTCACTCTTACAAAACTCGCTATCAAACTGCGTTCCTGTAAGACGTAAAATGCTATAAAAGAGAATAACTGTTGTGTGCTGACCATCTTAAGAAGTACCATTACTGTGCTGTGCTGTGCTGAATACAAATTCAGTTGTGCTTCAGATAAGTGGATTTGTCAGTTTAGAGTACCACTTGATGCCATTTTAGCTATGTCTTTGCAAGGTGCATGAATGCGCGTTTAAAGCATAAGCTACTCTAAAGAACAATGAGAGAACTGTTTGTGTTGGCATTGGTGTTCTTACTTTTCTTGTACGCAAGCAGTGTGCGACCTAAGAAGTACAAAGGGTAAACTTGCGTTTGAGAAATCTTGTACATTGTATTTCAAAAAGTACAGATACACCCTATACGAAGTAAAGATACGTTCGAATGAGGATGATGTTATCTTGAATGGCCTAGACAAAAATCCTATGGTCACAGAAAAAGATGTAAGCTGCAGACTATATAAAGGCTGTGCTATTCAAGTAAACCTCATCTAAATGCTGCAGATCGATATATGGTCACGTTCAAAAGATGCTGCTCAAATATTTGTGTCTCCTAAACTTCGGAAGTTCTTTGAGAAGCACCTTAGAGTGAACCATATCCACTCTCACATTCTGGATCGAAACGTTTACAAGTAATTGTCTGCATGATTTCATTTGTAGCATGATGATGATGATGACAATGATAATGATTACGACCATGATTATGACAACGACAGTGACAGTGACAATGACAATGACAATGACAATCATGAGACAATCATGACTACATCGACAGTGAAAATTATGGTGACAGCGGCAATTATGGTGATGATGACAGTGACCGTGATGGCGACAATGACAATTATGGTGACAATAACAAAGATGGTGGCATTGAAAATGAGAATGACAAATATGATCAAAATGACAATGATGGTGAGAATGACAATTATGGTCAACTTGGCAAAGATGGAGACAATTAAAATGATGGTGACTACTGTTCTGACGATATCAGAATCCGACGATATTCGATATCGATATCGATATCGATATTTTCAGCTCAATATCGATCGATATCGATATCGATATTTATAGTTGTGCAGGAAAATCTGAGAATTTGAAAGAGGAGACTGCTCTTGCTGCTTATCAGTCACTCAAGCACTGATGAAATCAACAATCTGATTTCAATTAAGTACAGTACATAGAGAATCGCAGAAAAGCCAGTGCCCCTTCTGAAGCACTTCATTGAAAAGGTTGACCTCTCAGGCCGATGCCCCACCCTCATTGCGCAAAAATCAGCTCAGACAGAATAGCTGTATTTTAACTTATTTCAACCACCCATCAGCCGGCAGTACCTCCCCATGATGTAAAATTTATGACCCCTCAGCCGAAATGCTAGCCCATGTCTGCTTCTGCCCTCCTGCTTCAAGTGTGCAGAGTGAGCAGCTTTTTAGTGTTGCTGCAGACATTTAAGAACGTAAGTGTTGCTGTCAGAAAGCTGAGAATGCCGAGAAATTGATGTTTCTGAGAGTTATCATGCCACTGTTCGGTTTTGACTATTTCATCGATTTCCTAGTTGTGCAGGAAAAACTGTTTTTTACTGGTCTAGACAAATAAACTTGGTGTCAGTATTGTTGTTTTTACTACTTTTTCGCACATAAAATATCGAAAATATCGATGCGAAATATCGCGATATCGATATCGATATCGATATTGGAAAAAGGGTCGATATATCGACTTTTCGATATCGATATCGATATATCGTCGGAACCCTAATGGTGACAATGAAAATGATGGTAACAATGAAAATTATGGTCACAATGACAATGACAATTATAGCCGTCACAATGACAATTATGTTGACAATGAAAATTATGGTGACAATGACAATGACAATTATAGCCGTCACAATGACAATTATGTTGACAATGAAAATTATGGTGACAATGACAATGACAATTATAGCCGTCACAATGACAATTATGTTGACAATGAAAATTATGGTGACAATGACAATGACAATTATAGCCGTCACAATGACAATTATGTTGACAATGAAAATTATGGTGACAATGACAATGACAATTATAGCCGTCACAATGACAATTATGTTGACAATGAAAATTATGGTGACAATGACAATGACAATTATAGCCGTCACAATGACAATTATGTTGACAATGAAAATTATGGTGACAATGACAATGACAATTATAGCCGTCACAATGACAATTATGTTGACAATGAAAATTATGGTGACAATGACAATGACAATTATAGCCGTCACAATGACAATTATGTTGACAATGAAAATTATGGTGACAATGACAATGACAATTATAGCCGTCACAATGACAATTATGTTGACAATGAAAATTATGGTGACAATGACAATGACAATTATAGCCGTCACAATGACTATTATGTTGACAATGAAAATTATGGTGACAATGACAATGACAATTATAGCCGTCACAATGACAATTATGTTGACAATGAAAATTATGGTGACAATGACAATGACAATTATAGCCGTCACAATGACAATTATGTTGACAATGAAAATTATGGTGACAATGACAATGACAATTATAGCCGTCACAATGACAATTATGTTGACAATGAAAATTATGGTGACAATGACAATGACAATTATAGCCGTCACAATGACAATTATGTTGACAATGAAAATTATGGTGACAATGACAATGACAATTATAGCCGTCACAATGACTATTATGTTGACAATGAAAATTATGGTGACAATGACAATGACAATTACAGCCATCACAATGACAATTATGTTGACAATGAAAATTATGGTGACAATGACAATGACAATTATAGCCGTCACAATGACAATCATGTTGACAATGAAAATGATGGTGACAATGACAATGACAATTATGTCACAATGACAATGATAAATGCTGATGACAATGGCAATCACCATGACCAATAATGATCACATTGACAGTGACAACGACAATCATGATTACATTGACAGTGAGTGACAGTGACAACGATGATGAGATTGACAGTGACAATGATGATGACATTGACAGTGACAATGAAAGTGACAGTGACAATGACTATGACTATGACCATGACAGCAAAAATGATGATGATATTCATTTAGACAATAAGAGTGACTGTGACAATGACAATCATGATTACATTGACGGTGAGTGATAATAACAATTATTGTGACAATGGTGATGAAAATAATGATGACAATGACAATGACAGTGATGAAGAAGATTATCTTCTTTTCAGAACCATACTGCGGGAACACAGAGAAAAAAGACAAAGAACAAAATTCAGATCCGGCTGTAATCCAGCCAACATAACTTTAAATCAGTACCACTCTTACAGAGAAGTACTTTGTCTCCGTTCTGCTCTCTTCCTATTTGCAAGCGCCTTCCAGATACTGGAATTCATTAAAGAAGCAGGAAAAGCAAGACCCGGCATGTCACGAGTTGTAAATGCAGGAAAGTCACATCAAGGCAGACACATTAAAGGCATATGGGTGAAACTTTTCTTTGATTCAATCAGTGTAATTTGCTATCAAAAACTTTTCAGATAGGCAAAAGGGAGAAAAACCCCACCATTTGGATCGATGCGGGCATCCATGCAAGGGAATGGGCGGCACCAGCAGTTGCTGTTTACATGATAAACAAGGTAAAAATGTTCCCCTTAGTGTGCTATTCCACAATTTATCAAACATGGAAATTTAATAAGTCCTTCTAATTGTACATCGATTTAGTTTCTGTTCAATGCTGATAGAAGAACAAGAGAGATTTTGAACAAAGTCAGCATCCTTATTCTGCCATTGGTCAACCCAGATGGATACGAATACACAAGAAAGAAAGAGCGACTGTGGCGCAAAAACCGCAGTGGACCGTTTTGTGTCAAAGACAAGTGTTGTCGTGGAGTTGACCTGAACCGCAACTTCATGATTGGCTGGGGCACCGGTACACACTTGAGTAGCATTTAGTGTTTCCGATCAAATTAAAATTAAATAACAAAATTAAATTGTTTTGGCCAAAATCACCAAGTAAATAGCAAATTAATAACAAATTAAATTTCTCGCGATGACTGTCAAACAAATTAAAATTATATTAAATTTCGTAAAATTGGCCTAGAAATTTGATATAAATTTGATATGAATTTGATATAAATTTGCTCGGTTTGGCAGCTTAACTAACCAAAGTCTGGCTACAAAACAACAGGTTCATTCCAAATATGACCTTGTTTATGCCTAGAGCAAAGATATCAACTCATTAAATGATAACTTGTAGACCATTTGTCGCCATCTGAAGAGAGGTCAACTCATTTTGAACTAACACGACCCAGGTTTTCAGCTGTTTCCTAAGGAATTTAGTATTGATTTTAGAAAATTTATATTTAATTCATATCAAATAACAAATTTGTATCAAATTAAATTTCAGAATTTGGGTACGAAGCAAATTAATAGCAAGTTATTTTCTTGTGAAGCCTGAGCAAGCAATTTAATAGTTATTTAATTTCAAAATAAATTTACTCGGAAACACTAGTAGCATTCAGATCAACAAATGTATCAGTTGACACAACGCACTCGAACGTGCCTATGCTACGCTAACCTACTCCACAGGACACAACATAGACGACACGAAACGAAACAACATACTGTAACACTCCACTCCATCCATTCCACTACGCTACGCTATGCTATGCTACGCTACACTACGCTATGCTACACTACACTACACTACACTACACTACACTACACTACACTACACTACACTACACTACACTACACTACACTACACTACACTACAACACTGCGCTACGCTATGCTATGCTACGCTACACTACACTACACTACACTACACTACACTACACTACACTACACTACACTACACTACACTACACTACACTACACTACACTACACTACACTACACTACACTACACTACACTACACTACACTACACTACACTACACTGCACTACAACTACACTACACTACACTACACTACACTACACTACACTACACTACACTACACTACACTACACTACACTACACTACACTACACTACACTACACTACACTACACTACACTACACTACACTACACTACACTACTTCAGACACTGTAGTAGAGCGTCAGAGATATTTCGATTTAGGAATCGCACACAGTGTGCTCCCATGCAAATCCAACTACCTTGGCCAAGCGCCGGAGTCGGAGAAAGAAACGCAAACTTTGGTGAAGTTTGCAAATTCCATAAAAGGGACACTGAGCGGTTTTGTGTCTTTACATTCTTTCTTCCAAGCAATTATTTATCCGCCAGGTTATACAAAGACTAAAGATGCGGCCAAGATCAGGGACCTTGTAAGCCACCAAAAAAGTGCTATTTAAAATCATGTAAACTGTATACGAAATCAAGGAGAGGTTATCTGCAAAGATGCAGAAGGCAATAAAGAAAATAAATGGATCACACTTCGAAGCTTTCGCTGCTTCTGATATGTGTAAGAGTTTATAATTCTTGAGATATGGTTACCATTTGAAAAATTTAGACACAGTTGGTGGTTCATCAATAGACTGGGCATCTTCTTTGGGGATAAAATGGGTGTTCGCTATAGAGCTGCGCCCTTCAGATGACATGGTAAGTCAGGAGACGGATGGATTTTTGTTGGCTCCTAAGTTCATAATTCCTGCCGCGGAGGAAACACTAGGAGCGATTTTTGAACTTGCTGATCAAGTTATCACTGATGCAAAATCGTAAATTGTGTTTATTTGGATACAAGTATGCATGTGAGGAGTAAACGTTAATTGCAGTTAGGCACTTAACGGCATATTTAGAGTGACAATAAGCATAGCAGAGAGTGCAGAGTTGTTGTACCTATAAGTAGAGTGTAGAGTGTAGTGTAGTGTAGTGTTTGTAGAGTGTAGAGTGTTGTGTTGTGTTGTGTAAACCACATGTTATGTTCCCCCACTCTCCCACTGTTGTTCTCCATACAGTGTATTCCGATAAGTGCCTGACAATAATACTAAATTAAGCACATACAGCATGACGATAATACATTATAGACAGTGGCATATCCAGGATTTTGCAAAGGGGATGTAAAACTTTGAAAGAATATTTAGCATTTAGGATAAGAAAATTTAGCAAAATTAGCCTTCAAAAACGCGTTTAAAAGGCATTCTTAGCAAAAAAATAGACAGTTTTAGTGTATAATTCAATTCATTTTTACTTATTTTTGAGGGACTTTTTCTTCCTACCTCCAACGCAGAGGGGTGTACCCACCTTACACCCTCTGGATACGCCATTGTGTAGAATGAAAGGTGAGTAGTGTTCATTTGACCGCTGGCGACACGTTTTCTTCAAAAGACTGCAACTCAATATCATCACGATGGTCGGAGGGAGTGAGTCTCAAAGAACGGCTTTTCTGCTTGGCAGCCGACCTACTTTTCAATGACGCTGTTTTGAGAAAACTGCCCAACTCGCCTTTTCTAAGCTTCACCACCTGCAGATAAACAGCTCTGAACTTCTCTCCAAAAATCAGCAGCAAAACGGGGTTGGAGAGTGTGAGAATTAGCTGCACAAAGTTTTTCACCATCCGCTGGTAGGGGTGTTGTCTGCCGCGCACCCAAACCACCACGTAATTGATGACCATAGCTATGTAGATGGTGCAGAGAAAGGCTCCCATTGCTGCCAAACGCACTTCTACTGAGGCGCATGATGATTGCTGGGCTTTTTGTTTACTTCCCTCAGCTGCTTGTTGAGCTACGGCTACCTCTGACCGCTGGGACAACACCTGTACATTGATTTGCTGCCTTATTTAGGTTGACCTCAGTTTAGCCTCACTTTGAAAAACATGGCTGTATACATGACGATCAGGGCTGGCGACAATACTCCGGCCTCGAGAATCAAAGTTCCTGTCCACATTATCTTGAATGCCTGCAATAAATATTACTATTCTGTATGTTGTTTGCTTGTAGTGTGGAGTGGAGTGTGGAGTGGAATATGGAGTGTGGAGTGGATTGTGGACTGTGGAGTGTGGAGTATGGAGTGTGGAGTGGAGTGTGGAGTGTGGAGTGTGGAGTGTGGAATATGGAGTGTGGAGTGGAGTGTGTAGTGGAATATGGAGTGTGGAGTAGAGTGTGGAGTGTGAAGTGTGGAGTGTGAAGTGTGGAATATGGAGTGTGGAGTGGAATGTGGACTGTGGAGTGTGGAGTATGGAATGTGGAGTGTGGAGTGGAGTGTGGAGTGTGGAGTGTGGAGTGTGGAGTGTGGAGTGTGGAGTGTGGAGTGTGGAGTGTGGAATATGCAGTGTGGAGTGGAATATGGAGTGTGGAGTAGAATGTGGACTGTGGAGTGTGGAGTATGGAATGTGGAGTGTGGAGTGGAGTGTGGAGTGTGGAGTGTGGAGTGTGGAGTGTGGAATATGCAGTGTGGAGTGGAATATGGAGTGTGGAGTGGAGTGTGTAGTGGAATATGGAGTGTGGAGTAAAGTGTGGAGTGGAGTGTGAAGTGAAGTGTGGAGTGTGAAGTGTGGAATATGGAGTGTGGAGTGGAGTGTGGAGTGTGGAGTGTGGAGTGTGGAGTGTGGAGTGTGGAGTGGAGTGTGGAGTGTGGAGTGTGGAGTGTGGAGTGTGGAGTGTGGAATATGCAGTGTGGAGTGGAATATGGAGTGTGGAGTGGAGTGTGTAGTGGAATATGGAGTGTGGAGTGGAGTGTGTAGTGGAATATGGAGTGTGGAGTAAAGTGTGGAGTGGAGTGTGAAGTGAAGTGTGGAGTGTGAAGTGTGGAATATGGAGTGTGGAGTGGAGTGTGGAGTGTGGAGTGTGGAGTGTGGAGTATGGAATGTGGAGTGTGGAGTGGAGTGTGGAGTGTGGAGTGTGGAGTGTGGAGTGTGGAGTGTGGAATATGCAGTGTGGAGTGGAATATGGAGTGTGGAGTGGAGTGTGTAGTGGAATATGGAGTGTGGAGTAAAGTGTGGAGTGGAGTGTGAAGTGAAGTGTGGAGTGTGAAGTGTGGAATATGGAGTGTGGAGTGGAGTGTGAAGTGAGCAGTGTGGAGTGTAATATAATGTAGTGTAGTTTAGTTTAGAGTGTTGTGTTGTGTTTGGTTGTGTTATTGCCAGCAAGAAAAGCAAAATTTCCGCTATGGTTCAAGTTCAGTCGCGATCAAAAAATTAAAACTAAAAGAAGTACCTTTGGGTCAGAGATGCCAGGATTGAAGTGCTGTCGAGAAATGTTAATGCTGCTGTGACAACAGGAGTGCAACTGCGGCAATGCAAAGGGCAGAGCAGCGAGCCACTGAAGCACTACCCCACCCACAAACACCACCTTCTTCTGCCAGAGCTAAAACAACCACTATCTTATTATAACTGTTACTTTTAGCCACTAAAATACGCACCGAATCAGCATCATTCCAACCCAAAATAGTAGTGAAGCGATTCACGCTCAGCAGTACAAGCCCGCAGACCATTGCGTAATACAACCCCCAATCGGCTATCATATTCGAAGCTGTTTGGAATATCTAAACCATTCATAACTTCTTACACTTGCCACTTCTTCCAACTACTACACAGTGGCGAATCCAGAACATGTAGGTACACCCTAACAATTGTCTCAGAAGCCCAACCAGGCCATTTAGACCTTTAAAACTTGTATTTTCTGTTAGTTTTATGCTCAGAATACCTTTTAAACGCGTTTTAAGGCTAATTTTGCCAAATTTACTTACATTACATACAGGCACTTTGAAAATTTTACTTACACCCCCGTATTTGGATACGCCACTGACTACACATATTGAAACATTTAACAAGACTATGTACGGTATTTCCCAGAACTTGTCTTGTTGCGGGAAAATAGCGCCACAAAAGTGAAGGAATCATGACAAAGCTCATCTTGGCCGACGTATACAGAACATCGGCCAATCCAGCTGACACACACAAACGGTAGAAGGTGGATTTCAGCTTATTTGGACGAGTCACCAACACATACAGAACAGTGAGATAGAGCAGAATGCCTGATATGGCAAATAGGTTGAGAAAGATGTTGTATGCACAACTCAAGCCACACATACTTTTGTCCTTTGTTGACACTGACTGAGCATACAGAAGAACTTATAGATTCTGCCTCCAATTCTGCTTCTTAATTGCCTCTCTTGGGTGTACCTAGAGCGTCAAGTCAAATCTTCGGTTTTATTCGACGCTCGGCGTCAGAAGCGTACATAGTCGACTCTTTTCCCCCACCTGCCGTTTCAACTAACCACATTGCGTAGGTTATTAGTTTAAACGCTAGGGATGAGATACCGTGTTCTAAATTTATTTTGAAGCTATGCTATTACAATATTTGTTAAACTGCATGACACCGCACAGTTCTTTGAATTCAATTCTTATTATTCGTTGAAAAATTAAGAGCAATTTTTTATGTCAAAAAGCATAAATGTATTCTTTCATTGGTCTCGAAATTTGAGCAAGTTTTAGGATTATTT
This sequence comes from Sabatieria punctata, assembly GCA_030248155.1. NCBI lineage: Eukaryota > Metazoa > Nematoda > Chromadorea > Araeolaimida > Comesomatidae > Sabatieria > Sabatieria punctata. The sequence goes on along the minus strand of JASANB010004460.1, from coordinate 70,925 downwards.
TTTTTGCGAACAAACTCAAGATGGTTTTCTAAAATAATCGATTCGATATTGCACAATATAAGTGCTATGCATTTTAGAAGACTAAATTTTTGATAGGCTTGTTTTTTGTTTTGTGAACGTCGGAGAATGACCTTAGCCATTTTTATGACCAACTTATTACAGTCAGGCACTTAACGCCGTTTATGGTACCGACACCATGTATGGTACCCCTTACTTCGCATTGGTACCGGTGCCATGTATGTACAGTACCACTCTGTTCAGATTTTGTACGTACCATATATGGTAGTGGTATCACATGGTACAGGCACCCATGACCATGGCTAGGGATACCATACATGGTATCACCAAAGTGCCCGAACGTGGGGGTACCATTTATATGGTACGCGTACCATATATGGTGACGGAAACCTTAAATGGTGCCACTAGCCCAGGTACCGGTACCATATATTTTACCGGCACCTTATATGGTGTTGGTACCATAAACGGCTTTAAGTGCCTGACTATATTACGCTTCCGAAAACGCTGTACAGTATTATATTTAGGTATGATATCCCGCGTACAATAGAGGCCGCTGGCAAGTGCGTGGGGGTAAAGAGACATGAATCAAGTTTTCGTCCAACTTTTTATTAAACAAGCGACTTTACTAACCAATAAAAATCGTAAACTTCTAGAATTCAGACTATAGTTTATTAGACGTCTGTCAGTGTGTGTATAAGATGTGGCTAAACAATAATGTCTAATAATTCTACCAAACAAGGCATCGGTCTCTACGATCTACTGGTGGAGGCCGAATTAACCGGCTACTTCTCAGTGTTCAAGTCCAAACTGAAACTGCAACACGGCGACCATCTGAGATTCGTGACCGAGGCTGACCTGGACGAAATCGGAATGTCTAAACCGGAGCAACGCAGACTATGGAGAGTGTTCCATAGATACCACCCGCCCAATCTTGTGGCCAAGCTGAAACGAAAGGTTTTCCCATTTCTTTATTTGCTTTGCCTCTTAGTCATCTGTTTTGCTCTTTCTACCGCTCCCACGCTACCGGCGGAAGTCTGTTTGCGGAGTTTTAGCTGAACTGTCTGCGAAGCTTGGTAGACCAACTTAAAAAGTTGGTAATTTGTGCTCGCTTTAATTTTATGGATTGTTAATTAATACAGCCAGGCGCTTAACGCCGTTTTTTGGTACCGACAACATATATGGTACTGGTGCAAACAGTAGTGGTAGCATATGGTACCCCCATGTTCGTGGCTTGACATGTATGGTGCCGTCATCATATATGGTGCCACCACAGTCGCCGAACGTGGGGTACCATATATGGTGACGGTACCATATGTGGTGACGGTACCATGGTACCACTACCCTAGGTACCGGTGCCATACAGACATGGGCTAGCATTTCGGTTGAGGGGGGGTAGAATTTTCAATTCGTGAGGGGGGTAGGAGCGCCTGAGGAGAGCTGAGGGGATGGTAAGCCAAATAGTCCGATTTTTGGCTAAAATCAAGGTTTTTTTTACTTATTTTTCATTAAAATAAGTTAAAATAAGCTATTCTGAGCTCAGATACACCTAATCCAAGCGTATTTTTATCATAATTTTCTATACAAAATTCTTCCAAAAAATTCCTGAGGGGGCGGGGTAGCGGCCGGCTGAGGGGGGTAGGTCAGAGCCTGAGGGGGGCCAAGCCCCCTTCAGCCCCGCTTTGCCCATGTCTGGTGCCATATGTGGCCGACCCCCACATTTTGCGATTTTGACCACTCCAACCCACTTTTCCGGCCCATGAATCTGTATGTTGTCAGAATTTTACAGTAATATAGCCCGTGCCCCTTCGCCGGATGGCCTGTAAGATTTATGATTGATGATCATATTATGATGCTGCATAACTGTGTCACTAAACCGAGTCCCAGTTTTACAACTGGACACTGTCATTCGAAGCCATTGTAACACTGCTATCACACTTTCCCATCAAAACGGGGGCTACAAAAATAATTGGTCTTTTTCGGCCGGCCAAATCCAGTTTCCTGTTTGGTGTTATTTTTTCAAAAAAGCTCGCTCCGCCAGTCAAGCGTGGACTGGTTTGACGCGCGGCGGTGGCGGCCTTAAAAAGCATTCGCTAGAGCGGAATAAATTCTACCAAGGTCGTTTATTAAAAGCAGACTCTACTGCTTTCCTGGGAAACTTACAATTGATTGTTTGGCTTCAAAACTCTAATTGTAGTAGTGACTCTATGGCTCTCAATAACACTGCATGGACGCAGTGGCGTATCCAGGATTTTGGAAAGGGGGGGGGGTGTAAAATTTGGAAAGTGCCTGGTTGGGCCGCTGCCCAACCAGGGTAAGAAAATTTAGCAAAATTAGCCTTCAAAAACGCGTTTAAAACGCATTCCGAGCTTAAAATTAACAGAAATTACAAGTTTTAGTAGGTTATAATGGCCTGGTTGGGCTTATGCCCGACCAGGGCGAGAAAATTTTGGAAATTTGGCCTTCAAAAACGCATTTAGAAGGCATTCTGAGCACAAAATAGACAATTTTAGTACATAATTCATTAGTTTCTTATATTTTTGACAGAGTTTTTCTTCCTACCTCCACCGCAAAGGGGGGGGTGTACACACCCTACACCCCCCCCCTGGATACGCCACTGCATGGACGTGCACTTTCAACATTTTAAACTGTACTTGTATTAGGGCCCCAACCCACCAGTGGAGCCAGAGCCCGTACCGTACTTGAAAAGTAATTTTTGGCTATTTCCGACACGAATAGTGCTAAAAATGACCTTGCAAACGAATAGTGCAAACAACGATTTCTCCCTGTATTTCAGCCAAAATTAGCATTTTATCGATTTTTGACCCGAAGTTGCGATTTTTTAATTTTGTAGTCATAAAAAGTTCATATTCTCCATTGCGCAAATTAGTGTTTAGAGTAAAGGTAGCGCAGACTAGAGTCGACCTTGTCTACAACTTTGGTCCTGATGCCCTAATCGCTCCAACGCTTCCATAAAGAGTTATTCGCACTAGGTCGTTTATTTATGGACATACTTCAGTACTTTAGTCTTGGCACAAATACTGATAAAAACTGCTGTTTTACTGGCGATTTTAGCAATTTCTATTTCTAAAGAATTGCAAAATTTTGCTGAGAAAATTACTTGCCAGAAAAATCGGAGGGCAGGGGCAGGAAAAATAATCGGTGACCCCTACAGGCACTTAACGCCGTTTATGGTACCGAACCGACACCATATATCGTGCTGATATCATAATGGTATCATAAATGGTACCGGTGTTACTTGTCGCACCATATATGGTACCTCCACGTTCGGGGCCTATTGTGGTACCATATATGTTGACGGTACCATAAACGGTTCCCTACGTTCGCATTGGTACCGATATCGATCGGTACCATAAAGGTACCACTCTGTTCAAATTTCGTACCAATAATATATGGTACCGGCAGCCATGACCATGGGTATATGACCATATATGGTACCACCGCAGGCGACGAACATGGGTTACCATAATGGTGTTGGTAACGTTAAGTGCCTAACTTTGTTACATGTACATACATGAGAGAGACGTTGGATTTAGTTAATAATAATTAGCAGTTTCTATTGTTCAGGTGCTGAACAAAATGCACTCGAACGACTCAAGAGACAAAGGTGGCAATAAGCTGTCCAGAACAACCTCCACCCAGGAACCCTCCTCAGACCAGCACATAATCCCTGCCCAATCGATAACTCTCTGCAAACAACTGGGCAGCGGCGAGTTCGGACAGGTCTGGCAGGCTGTCTGGACTGTGCCCAACTCCTCGGACAAAGTGCAAGTGGCTGTGAAGTGCGTCTCGGCTGAGAAAATGCAAGCCAACCCTCTCGATTTCCTGCAGGAAGCTGCCATCATGCACAAAGTTACGCACGCTCACATCGTCCGACTCTACGGGGTGGTGCTCGACATGAAATCTGTTATGCTGGTCAGTATTTGCTTCTTATTCCGCACAACAGTTGCCTGTAAAACAGGCATTTTTATTATTTTGGTGTATTATTTAGAAAGTTTTGTTCTTTTTAGTTTAGTATAGACAGACTCCAACCCAGCAGATTTTACGTAAATCTCAACCGATTTGAATCTTTTTTTGAATGGGAGACAGATAAATTATTGAAACATTGTTGAAGTTTTTTATTAGGATCATAGATATAACAGGGGGTCTGCCTGCCCCCACCCGACTTAGGCCAGACCCCCCCACCCCAGAAGCGATTTTCCCGATTTTCTGGCCAGTAATTTTATGAGCAAATTTTTGTGATTTTTTACAATTTCAGACACAAAAATTGCCAGAATCGCCTGTAAAACAGCACTTCTTAGCTGTATTTCAGCCCAAATTGGGGATTTTGTACGATTTCTAGCCGAAAAATTGCGATTATTTCGATTTTTTAGCGTTTTTTGTGCCCAACCCCCTCCAAAAGTTTGGGCTCAGACCCCCCAACTCCCCCTCCCCCTTCGGCGGATGACCTGCTACATGCTGACCCTATACACCCCCTCAGACATGGGCTAGCATTTCGGCTGAATTTTGGGGGGTAGAATTTTCAATTCCTGAAGGGGGCTGATGGGGGGTAGGATTGCCTGATGGGGGACTGAGGGGGTGGTAAGCCAAAAAGTCCGATTTTTGGCGAAAATCAGGGTTTTTTGGCTTATTTTTCATTAAAATAAGTTAAAATTAGCTATTCTGAGCTCATTTACGCCTATTCCAGGCATATTTTTATCATAATTTTCTATACAAAATTCTTCCCAAAAATTCCTGATGGGGGTAGCGGCCGGCTGATGGGGGTAGATCAGAGCCTGATGGGGGGCCAACCCCCCCCCCCCCTCAGCTCCCCCCTTTGCCCATGTCTGCACCCCCTGGATACGCCACTGCATTTTAGCCTTCATATTTCATGTTCTGGCCAAAATTCATGCGAAGAAAACGGTTCACTCTTGGCGCGCCGAAAGCCCAGATTTTCTCACACTGACATTTAAGCGGCGGTTGTTATTGTTGTAACGATCTATCTGGGCTGACTTTTTATGACCGACACACAGCTGTTGAGTTTAAAATTGACATCGGGGTTTTGTATTACGCGCGGCCTCAGTCAATTCAGCTGTCGAAATTATTGACAGCAAAAAAGGTCTACCTTCTGTCGGTGTGGGTCGTATTAATAGCACAACAACATCTTCTATTGGCTCTTCTTTAGTTAGGGGCTAAGTCACCTGCCGTATTTGGTAGCATTAGCGATTATGCTGCTGTTAGAAGGATAATTGATGCGTTAATGGTGCCATAGCGCTTTGTTGCCCACCTATGCTGCTGACGCCATTAACGCTTTAGGCGAAAACTTTACGCTTTTGTTCTCCAACGCTCTAAACTAATTAATGTTGGCCTTAGACACGGACAGGGTGAGCAACAAAGAACACAAGCACTGCGAACACCTGTAGAAGATAGGGATTATGCGAACAGAATTTGTACGCAATTGATTTCTAATCCTACCGTCTTACATGTGCTAGAGATTGATGTTAAAACGCTAAGCCCCTCCCGACCCGAGACCGTTTAGGTCATACGTGCAACAGTTCATCGGCTAATGTGGACAGGGTGAGGGGTCTGACGCAAGCTGAGTGGTCTCTGAGCGGGTGTGGAGAACTAAAAAATACTCAAAAAATCGCAATTTTCTGCAAAAAATCGCTAATTTGGGCTCAAACTCAGCTAAAAACTGCTGTTGTAGAGGCGGTTTGAGCAATGTTAGTGTCTGAAATTGTTAAAAAAAACGTTAAAATTAGCTGAAAAAACTTCTTTCCATCGTCTCGGGGGTCTGACCTGAGTCGGGTAGGACAAACGTCCTGTTAAATGATACTATACTACTCCATTTAAATTGTTCATGCCATTCTCAGCTTAGAGCGCGAAGGCTCCACACTATAATAACTACCACTACCCTGTGTCAGACAAGGGCTAACATTTTTACTGAGGGGATAGCAGCGGCTGATGGGGAGTTGAGGGGATGGTAAGCCAAGAAGCCCGATTTTTTTTACTGAAATCAAGATCTTAGGCTAATTTTCCACTAAAATAGGTTAAAATAAGCTGTTCTGAGCTCGATTACACCTGATCTAGGCCTGTTTTTATCATAATTTTCTATACAAAATTCTAGAGTGCGAACTGGTATTGGGTGTATTGGGGTGTTTTCCAGGTATTGGTATTGGGTATTGGGTTTTTTATGCCCCAATACCCAATACTAATTAGGACCTATAAAACTCGCTGTTGAACTTAAAAACTGACCTGAAATAATCGAAGATTGACCGATGATTACAGTAGGTATAAAAAAGCCGTTTTTGCGTTAATAAACTAAAGGTTAAGAATGTCTTTTAATGTCCGCTTTACTGAGTAGTACACTAGTGATTAGTGCAATTTCTCTGTTCTTATCTAAGATAAACGTTTGTGATTCAATTGAAATTTGTCATTTTAGTGATACAGAATGTATTAGTATTGTACCCAGGGGGTGCGGGTCTGGTGCACCTTTTCCGGTGGAGTAAGCAGAAAAAATCCGCCAAAAGTAAGAAACACTGTCATACAACGTCATACAGTAGATCATGTATGGACTAAAACTGTTAATTTCTGGTTTTTTTACCCTCCAGGACGGCTTCTAAATGCTTTCTTAAAGGTTAATATTTCAAAATTTTCTCGCCCTGGTTGGACAATGGCCCAACCAGGCCTCTTCGAAGTTTTAATCCTTGTGAAAGAAATCCTGTGTACACCCCTGGAATGTACCTGTTCACTGAGATGCAATTTTTGGCTCAGCTACGCAAGTATTGGGTATTGGGGTATTGGGGGTCTCAGGTATTGGTATTGGGGTATTGGGTTTTTCAGGTATTGTTCGCACTCTACAAAATTCTTCCTAAAAATTCCTGAGGTGGTAGCGCCGACCTGATGGGAGGTAGGTCAGAGCCTGAAGGGGTCAGGCCCCCTTAGCCCATGTCTGCCCTGTGTACCGATTAATGGTACTGTTTCCATATATGGCGTTAAGTTGTAGTTGTAATCTCTTGTCCCTTTCGGACTAGGAGTAGCCAACTGCTATAGAGCAGGAAGAGACAGAAGGTCCGGCAGCCTCCTTAACAACAACCCTCCCCTTTTCTGTGAGTGTGTGCAAGACAGCTAAGGTTTGGTCCCTATTTATCTACTTGCCATTGATATTAAGAGCCTGACTGTACTGTAAGCAGTTTTAGGTAACTGAACTGGCCCCTCTGCGATCCTTATTGGAGTGTCTGCGGGACGCAGCTCTAAAACCGAGTTTCCCGGTGCTGCGGCTGTGCGACTATGCCGAACAAATCTGCGACGGAATGAGTTACCTGGAGGCTTACAGACTCATCCACCGCGACCTGGCCGCCCGCAATATTTTGGTCTTCTCCGCTGAGAAGGTCAGACTATCTCTGTTGGGTAGAGTGAGTAAAGAAAAGAAGGGATTGGTTGGTTTCAGGTGAAAATCTCCGATTTCGGACTCAGTCGTTCTTTGGGCGTGGGCGAGGAGTATTATCGCAGCAACTTTTCGGTCAGCCTTAAACTACCGATCGCATGGTGAGTTATTGTTAGGTTGACGTTTTGCGCCGCCACTTATACATGTGACAGGCATACATGTACTACAGTCAGGCACTTAACGTCGTTTATGGTACCCACACCATATATGGTGCCGAACACAACTAAAAACTGCTGTTTTGCTGGCAATTTAGCGATTTTCGCCTGACGCTCTCAAACATTTGGCTGCCATTGTTGCATACACCCCTCCCCCGCGGCCGGCCATACCCCCACCGCCCCCCCTCCCGGAGGGAGGAAATTTTCGCTTATTTAGGGCAAAATAGCCGTTCTTTGGCCTTTTTTCGGGGGGACCCCCACCCCGAGGTCTGCAACCCCCTACCCCCCTCCGGATTTTTCCGGCCCATGTATGCATTGTTGGCAGTCTTCTCCCTGTATAGTATAGCGTACTATAGCGGTCAGGCACTGAACGCCGTTTATGGTACCGACACCATATAAGGTGTCGGTACTATATACTGTAATATGGTGCCGATACTTTGGGCAGTTGCCATTTGTACATTCAGCCACTGTGGTATACATATGGTACCGGCACCTTACACAACCACATATATGGTACCGGCACCCATGGTCATGGGTAGGGATACCATATCGTCGCCACTATGGTAAAACGAGCCAAGTAACAGAAAGTCGAAATCGAGAAAATCGCCTTTTAAGAGCCAGTTTTTCTAGGAATCGACTTTTGTTCCTTAACCTCCGGACAAATCTCAACTTTTTGTCTCCGATTTGGCTAAAATTTTATATTTTGGTTTAATTTGACCTAAAAAGACATTTTATCACCTTCCCGGCCATTTTTGAGAGGGTCACTTTTTCGACCCAACCTCAACTTTTGGCTTATAACTCGGGAACAAATCAAGCTAGAAACTTGGGGATTGCATATTTGCAATTAGAAGAGCGTTCTCTTTCAAACGATACCCTACTTGACCAGATTTCTGACAAAAATTTTTTTTCGAATCGTTTCCGGACCCGATTTGACCCCCCTACAACCCCCATTCCGATAATTTTATTTCATGGAAATGTAGCGCTATCTATTCGCTTTCGAACACACAAAAAAAATCGAGGAAAAAAATGGGGGGCAAATTGAGTTTTTGGGCCTTGAAAGTTGAAAATCCGTGAAATTTTATATAAATTTGCCTCTCAGCATGCATACACTGGAAAGAGCAGAACACGGTCAATTCTGGACCGATGTCCAAGATTTCCGTCATACATATTACATAGTATCTCTTGCATACATTGCACAATTCTGGACTTGGTTAATGCTTTCTGACGCGAGTTAGCTTGCTTCTTGGTGTCATTTAAGAGTCAGTCTCTGATTCGGTCCAGTCATATGTCCTTAGCCCGATCTCAAGTTGAAAATCGAACTTTTGTGTAGATAGCTGTGCTTTGGTGCACTAATAGACATCCATGAGTTATGTTAAATCTGCAAAGGGTTTATGGATTTGACGCTCCATTCCCAAGATATATGCCATCAAATATAGGGCTACTAACTGTGGGACCAAACTTTCAACTCGGACTTTTTTCATACTACAAGATCACGATTCATACTACAAGATCACAATTCATACTACTATCCCAACGGACTAAACAATTGGGGCTTTTAGATAACTTTTAGAGTAGATTAAAAAATTTTGGTCCAAAGTAATTTTTGAGCAAAAATTTTTTTCGACCACATTCGGTGGGCCCCTAGCTCGTCTGGAACCCCCTAGGCCGACTTTTTTATTTCATAAATTTGTAGCACTATCAATTTGCTACAGTTTGGTGTAAACCATATGGCTATGGCCCTTGGTTTGTGAGAAATTCGCTTCTGAAAGCACAAATTCATGCAGAAGTCTCTTGTTTTTTTTGCTATGCAAAACATGGTTTTAGTAAATTGAATGGACATTTCTTACGAACCATGGGTGGTAGTAGCCGTAAACCAAACTGTAGCAAATTGATAGCGCTACAAAATTATGTAATAAAAACATCCTAGAGGTGTTGCAGACGAGCTAGGGCCGGCTAGTGGTCGAAATTTTTTTGTTCAAAAATTATTTTGGACCAAAAATTCTAAATAATTGGAATTATCGGATAATCGGAACCGATGGAGAACAGCGCTGCAGAAGAAAGAGTTCCTCCACGTCACGCCCAAGTGGCAAGAGAAATAAGTCAAGTAAGTCAAAAATTCTAAATCTACTCTAAAACCTGAAAGCTCCAATTTTGAGGTCCCAACTCAGATGAGTAAGCTTGAAATCCGACATTGAAGATTTGTATGCCGCAAAACTATAGAACTTCGCATGTTTTCGAGCATTTCGACACGAATTTCTCACAAACAACGGGCCATAGCCATATGTGGTTTACACCAGACTGTAGCAAATTGATAGTGCTAGAAATTTATGAAATAAAAAAGTCGGCCTAGGGGTTCCAGACGAGCTAAGGCCCGCCAAATGTGGTCAAAAATTTTTTTGCTCAAAAATTATTTTGGACCAAAATTTTTTAATCTACTCTAAAAGTTATCTATAAGCCCCAATTTTGTAGTCCCAACTCTTGTAGTGTGAAAGAAGTCCGAGTTGGAAGTTTTGGTCCCACAGTTAGTAGCCCTATATTTGATGGCATATATCTTGGGAATGGAGCGTCAAATCCATAAACCCTTTGCAGATTTAACATAACTCATGGATGTCTATTAGTGCACCAAAGCACAGCTATCTACACAAAAGTTCGATTTTCAACTTGAGATCGGGCTAAGGACATATGACTGGACCGAATCAGAGACTGACTCTTAAATGACACCAAGAAGCAAGCTAACTCGCGTCACAAAGCATTAACCAAGTCCAGAATTGTGCAATGTATGCAAGAGATACTATGCAATATGTATGACGGAAATCTTGGACATCGGTCCAGAATTGACCATGTTCTGCTCTTTCCAGTGTATGCATGCTGAAAGGCAAATTTATATAAAATTTCACGGATTTTCAACTTTCAAGGCCCAAAAACTCAATTTGCCCCCCATTTTTTTCCTCGATTTTTTTTGTCTGTTCGAAAGCGAATAGATAGCGCTACATTTCCATGAAATAAAATTATCGGAATGGGGGTTGTAGGGGGGTCAAATCGGGTCCGGAAACGATTCGAAAAAAACTTTTTGTCAGAAATCTGGTCAAGTAGGGTATGGTTTTAAAGAGAACGGTCTTCTGATTGTAAATATGCAATCCCCAAGTTTCTACGTTGATTTGTTCCCGAGTTATAAGCCGAAAGTTGAGGTTGGGTCGAAAAAGTGACCCTCTCAAAAATGGCCAGGAAGGTGTTAAAATATCTTTTTAGGTCAAATTAAACCAAAATACAAAATTTTAGCCGAATCGGAGACAAAAAGTTGAGATTTGTCCGGGAAGAGTCGATACTTAGAAAAACCGGCTCTTAAATATTTGTTACATTTTCGTGAATTAGCTTCAATATCAGTTTAAATATTTTTACCTAAAATACAAGTACATAATTGGTGTGCAAAACATTCTGCATGTGTCAGTCAGTCAGTGCATGTGTTAAATTAAGTCAGCTAACAGGAAAAGCACAAAGCACTTGGCTCATTTTACCAGGATCACCTGGTGATGTCCGTGCACATGCCTTTGGTTACATGGCTGTATCTCCTGACATAGAGCCAATTTCGACTTCGTTGCTTCGCCAAAACGTTTTTAGGTGCTTTAGCTATAGTTTTTCGCACTTAACTCCATTTTTTTATTTTGTTGCTTGGCTCGTTTTACCATACTGGCGACGATATATTATATGGTGCCGGTATCATAAACGGCGTTAAGTGCCTGAGTGTACTACAAGTTAACAAAGCTGCGCTGTAAATAATTAGCCGAGTAGACGACTGGCAAGCGGCCCTACCGGCGACAAAAAGCATTAGGTAGGCTGTGAGCAACTTGGCAGCCACACCCTAGGCGGCATGTGTATCTGTGTATCTGATGGCTAGAATTTAGATCGGCCATTTCTTTTTGTCTGCGGATGTAGCGCCCGATAGAAGGCACATGTTTTGGTCTCTTTTTATCTTTCACCAACGGTGCTCTGCTGTCTGGGGTGTTGCTATAAGTTTGTTCTAACATTTATATAGCATTACTCTGTCAGGCACTTAACGCCGTTTCTGATACCGTCACCAGACGCCATTGACCCCCTCGGCTCGCCCGCTACCCCGCTCACGAACTTTTAGTAAGAATTTTGTTAGAAATTACGGTGAAAGTATGCCTGGATTAGGTGCAAATGAGCCCAGAAGTTTAGCGAAAAATACCCCTAGAAACCTTGATTTTTGTAAGAAATCTGACTTTTTGGCTTACCATCCCTCAACCCCCATCAGCCGCCGTTGCCCTCCTCAGTCCCTCTCAGGATTTGCGGGGGCCTAACGGCCTACGATCAGACTCGTGGTCCATTTCGCGACCCCCGTGATCATACATGGGCCGGGGGGTAAGGGGGGTATACCCCTCCCCTCCCCGTCGGTCGGCCATACCCCCCTCGGCCGGCCATACCCCCCTCTCGCCCACCCACCCCCTCCCGGAAGGAGGAATTTTCGCTTACTTAAGGCAAAATAGGCGTTTTTTTGGCCTTTTTTGGGGGACCCCCCCCCCCCCCGAGGTCTCCACCCCCCCTACCCCCCTCCGGATTTTTCCGGCCCATGTATGCCCATGATTCGTCTTTTCGGACGTTGCCCTTCTTTCACTGCCAGCCACTCCTAGCCATGTTGCTGGGTGCCGGTCACCTGGAGGGCGGCCGGCGTGTTGATGCCATGATTCTGACAGCTCCCGACGGCCGCCGGTGCCCCATAAGCCAGAGGGCTCCCAGCATAGTTGCTTTCTCAGACAGCTTCTGACATCGTAGATCTTCTTCTCCAACGCGGCAGGTTTTCTGGAGCAGCTTCGGTGCAATTGCAGATCCAGTCGGTTCCCATTTTACCTACTAGCAGTCAATAGCTTTCGGTGGCCTGGATGGAGCTTTGTGCCGAATAGTAATAGTAATTGTGGCAAGAAACGTGCCGCGCGGAGAGGATGAGCGCACGACATCACATCGCGCACAGTGGCTTTCCGGCCTAAACCACTACACCAACTGTGCCGACCTACCACCCCTCAGCAGAAATGCTGGCCCATGTCTGACCATCACTATATGTGGTGCCAGTGACATAAACGGCGTAAAGTATCTGATTGTTAGTCATAGCAATTGTAAGGAGAAGAATTTGAGGAGTGTATTGAGTGTGAGAATTTTGCGTTGCTTGTAGATTAGACTGGAGAGTTTTCAGGTGCGCCCCGGAGTGTATAAACTTTCTGAAGTTCACGTCATCCAGCGATGTTTGGGCGTTCGGGGTGACCGTTTGGGAGTTGTTCACTTACGGGTTCCAGCCCTGGGCTGGTATGACCGGTCAACAGGTACCTACCCTCAGTGGCGTATCCAAGATTTTGGAAAGGGGGTGTAAAATTTTGAAAGTGCCTGGTTGGGCCGCTGCCCAACCAGGGTAAGAAAATTTAGCGAAATTGGCCTTAAAAACGCGTTTAAAACGCATTCCGAGCTTAAAATTAACAGAAATTACAAGTCTTAGTAGTTTATAATGGCCTGGTTGGGCTTCTGCCCGACCAGGGCAAGAAAATTTTGAAAATTTGGCCTTCAAAAACGCATATAGAAGGCATTCTGAGCACAAAATAGACAATTTTAGTACATAATTCATTAGTTTCTTATATTTTTGACAGACTTTTTCTTCCTACCTCCACCGCAAAGGGGGTGTACACACCCTACACCCCCTGGATACGCCACTGCCTACCCCTTATGCACATCTGTTAGGTGTAGAAAGGCTAACAGGAAATACAAGTATTACAGTCAGGCGGAACTTAACGCCCTTTTTGGTACTGGCGTGCGTACCATAAACGGCGTTAAGTGCCTGACTGTAATAGAAAGACGGTGTTTTAGAAGCGTTTTTGTAATTTTATGCTAAATTTTAGCTCTCAAGCGCAATTTGACAGTTTAAAATTGCATCGTTTAACCTTGTTTTTTAAATTAAAACGAGCTAAAAATCGTATTTTCCTTCCTGCCGTTTTCGATACTTTTTTGAAGTTTTGACACTCCTCCCTTTTCTCCCGTTTATTATTAATATTAATAAGGGTATAAGTTTCAGATTCTGGACGCGATCGACTCTCCGAAGAGTCAGCGACTGGAGATGCCGGACGGTTGTCCTCAGGAATACTACAACATGTTGTTGCAGTGCTGGGAACACGAACCCAACAACAGACCCAAGTTCGAAGATCTCAGATCGGTGCTCCCTGAGGTAACTGACCTTATTGCCCTAATACAGTCAGGCACTTAACGTCGTTTATGGTTACGGTACTAGGGTAGTGGCACAATATATGGTACCCCTACCCTCGCATTGGTACCGGTACCATATCGTCGCCACTACGGTAAAACGAGCCAAGTAACAGAAAGTCGAAATCGAGAGAATCGCGTTTTAAGAGTCAGTCTCTGGGCCAATCGAGTTTCAGTATTCAGAGCCAAAAATGAAACTTTGCCGTGGAGGGCTCAAAGTTGGAGGACTAATACGTATGGATAGGTTATATAACCACCGCAAAGGATATCCCGATTCGACGCTCCACGCTCGAGATACGGCCTTCTGAAAATCGGTCCGCTTAACTATGGGACCAAAATTTCAAAATCGAATTTCTAGCGCACTAATCAGTATTGGGACTTAAAAATTGGGGGTTTAGGGTAACTTTTAGAGTGCTTTCAGAATCAACGGTCGAATTCCATTTTCAATGAAAAAAAATTTTTTCGACCCCCTTTGGAGCCCCCTAGCTCGTCTGGAACCCCCCCTACACCGTATTTTTTATTTCAGAATATTGTAGCGCTATCAATTCCCTACAGTTTGGTATAAGCCACATTTTCTGACCCGTGGAAGAAAGTGGTGAAATATGGCTTCAAATTTGAAAAATCCTCAAATTTTTAGTTTTGGTTTTGGTTTTAGTAACTAAAAATTTGAGGATTTTTCAAATTTGAAGCCATATTTCACCACTTTCTTCCATGGGTCAGCCAATGTGGCTTATACCAAACTGTAGGGAATTGATAGCGCTACAATATTCTGAAATAAAAAAACGGTGTAGGGGGGTTCCAGACGAGCTAGGGGGCTCCAAAGGGGGTTGAAAAAAATTTTTTTTATAAAATCGAATTCGACCGTTGATTCTGAAAGTACTCTAAAAGTAACCCTAAACCCCCAATTTTTAAGTCCCAACACTGATTAGTGCGCTAGAAACTCCAGCAGGAAATTTTGGTGCAGTACCAAAACTAAAAATTTGAGGATTTTTCAACTTTGAAGCCATATTTCACCACTTTCTTCCACGGGTCAGCCAATGTGGCTTATACCAAACTGTAGGGAATTGATAGCGCTACAATATTCTGAAATAAAAAAACGGTGTAAGGGGGTTCCAGACGAGCTAGGGGGCTCCAAAGGGGGTCGAAAAAAATATTTTTCATTGAAAATGGAATTCGACCGTTGATTCTGAAAGTACTCTAAAAGTAACCCTAAACCCCCAATTTTTAAGTCCCAACACTGATTAGTGCGCTAGAAACTCCAGCAGGAAATTTTGGTGCAGTACGAAAACTAAAAATTTGTGGATTTTTCAACTTTGAAGCCATATTTCACCACTTTTTTCCACGGGTCAGCCAATGTGGCTTATACCAAACTGTAGGGAATTGATAGCGCTACAATATTCTGAAATAAAAAAAACGGTGTAGGGGGGGTTCCAGACGAGCTAGGGGGCTCCAAAGGGGGTCGAAAAAGATTTTTTTCATTGAAAATGGAATTCGACCGTTGATTCTGAAAGTACTCTAAAAGTTACCCTATGCCCCCAATTTTTAAGTCCCAACACTGATTATTGCGCTAGAAATTCGATTTTGAAATTTTGGTCCCATAGTTAAGCGGACCGATTTTCAGAAGGCCGTATCTCGAGCGTGGAGCGTCGAATCGGGATATCCTTTGCGGTGGTTATATAACCTATCCATACGTATTAGTCGTCCAACTTTGAGCCCTCCACGCCAAAGTTTCATTTTTGGGGTCTGAATATGGCAAAGGACCAAGACTTGATCGGTTCAGAGACTGACTCTTAAATATTTGTTACATTTTCGTGAATTAGCTTCAATATCAGTTTAAATAATTTTTACCTAAAACACAAGTACATAATTGATGTGCAAAACATTCTGCATGTGTCAGTTGTGTTAACTTAAGTTAGCTAACAGGAAAAGCACAAAGCACTTGGCTCATTTTACCAGGATCACCTGGTGATGTCCGTGCACATGCCTCTGGTTACATGGCTGTATCTCGTGACACAGAGTCAATTTCGACTTCGTTCCTTCGCAAAACGTTTTTAGGTGCTTTAGCTATAGTTTTTCGCACTTAACTCCATTTTTTCCATTTTCTTACTTGGCTCGTTTTACCATAGTGGCGACGATATATGGTATCACTCTGTTCAAATTTCGTACCATATGGTACCGGCACCCATGGCCATAGGTAGGGGTACCATGGTACAGGTATCATATGGTACCACCACAGGCCGCGAGCGTCGGGGTACGAAATGGTGTCGGTACCATAAACGGCGTTAAGTGCCTGACTGTAATAGTAATAGCTCTTTCCAAGTCACCCGATTTTGGTGAAACGCTAAAAGTGCGCTTTTACTGAAAGTTTTAGTGGCTTTTTGGGTTGTACTTGTAACAAACTGCAAAAATAAATTGGCCAAAAATTGTTTACCCGGAAAATCTGTACTGGGGGTTGGCCCCTATTGAACGGGTGGACAGACCGTGTTTAGTTTTCGTGTCTGCTTTCAGATTAGACCGGACCGCGTTCAAGCCATCCTAACCTGCCGGGACGGTCAACCAGACCATATTCAGTATTCGAACGGACAGCTAATTACTGTGCTCAACAAACGGTACAATTTGCATATTATTCCCTATACTTATTTATTACTACCGTATTATTGGAGAGTTTTCTCGATATTGTGCTTTCTGTCGCCCATGAATGGGTAGAGAGGTTTCCGTGATGGCTGATGGTGTTGCCAAAGGATTAAAAAAGCTCCAAAACTCCTGGGATTGCGTGTTAGCATGTTTGATTTCGTAAGGAGGCTAAAATGGCTATTTAAAACTTTATTAGCTATAGTAAACAAACAAGCAAAAAGTGACAGAAAGATTTTCAAAAGCACCGATTTCTCTTCAATATTAGCAGTCGGTTACCGAAGCGATCACATATTCGTATGGGGTAAACCCCCTCGCCGGCCAATACCACCCCTCTGTCGTCTATACCCCCCTCCCGGAGGGTGAAAATTTTTGCTTATTTGAGGCAAAATAGGCTTTTTTGGACTTTTTGGGGGACTCGCCCCCCTCCCCGAGGTCTCCATATCCTCTCCGGATTTTTCCGGCCCATGTATGCATATTCGTGAATTTCTTAGGGTTGGGTTAAGCCTGGTAGACCTAATTTTGACACACACAATTACCGATTTTGGCGCCTGTGTTTCAAATGTCAGTCATATTGGTCAAAATTTGCGGAATTGGCAGCAAAAAGAAATGTCATCATTTTTGAGCCGCACTGTACCTGCTTGCTGAAATACGGATTATTACAGTGCTTTGCACTCTAATAATTACTGTCTGTGTAGACCTCGCGAATACCCAGATGGTTATTACTGGAAAGGAGCGTTGGACAACGGTCGCACGGGTCTCTTCCTGCCCAGCAACACAGTGGCCCACATAGAGGTGGAGTACCCCAAACTGCCGGCCAACTTCAGTCTCAAATCCACCACCAGTCTCACCGACATTCGTCCTGCCAGTTCGGGTGAGTTCTCTGCCCAATTAATAATTAATTAATTAGACTGCTGCTTTTGCTATTAAGCCTCGTTGCGGTCATCGTTCGGCAAGTCTGGAGGCAATTCTAAAAGTTCGACGTCCAAAATCAATAGAGAAATGATCAGCGGACCGCAAGGCGAAGTCAGACACACCGGTCACGTTGGTATAGACGGTAGTTGCTTCGGCGATTTGGGATTCATTGACAAGGGTCGTCTGCCCCGACAGGTGGTGGCGCCGTGTGAGTTGTCGCTTTGGTATTGCCAGAAAATAATCAATGTTCCGTTTGCTGAGCAAACATGTAACAGGGGGGCCTGGGGGGGTCTCCCCCCCACCCGACATAGGCCAGACCCCCCCCAGATGGGGACCCCCCCCCCCCCCCCCCCGAGACGATTTCACCGACCCCCCCTCCGATTTTCTGGCAAGTAAATTTTCGAGCAAATTTTTGCAATTTTTTACACTTCCACACACAAAAATTGCCAAAATCGCCTGCAAAACAGCACTTTTTACCTGTATTTCAGCCCAAATTAGCGATTTTTGGCAATTTTTAGCCAAAAAATTGCGATTTTTCTCGATTTTTGAGCGTTTTTTAGTGCCCACCCCCCTCCCCCAAAATTTTGGCTCAGACCCCCCCCGGCCGGCGCCAGACCCCCCCCAACCCCCCCCTCCCCCCATCGGCGGATGACCTGTTACATGTATGGTTTGCTCTGTTAGAGAAATTTCTGGCCGCGTTTAAGTTTGAAAACTCTAGCTGAATCCGCCGAAAGTGGAGTGGATTAGAATTTGTCGGCTTTACGGACAACCTAAAATGCCTTATCTGCTGTGAATTTTTCCGTTTTTTGCTTGAAATTGAAACAATAGCCCAAAAAGTGCTTCATGGAAAGGTCGATATCAGGGTTCTGTCCCATGAGCGTTCAACCCGGGAGAAGCCAACTACCCGGGTTTTCCACCTATATAACACCCCTCCAGTTATAGACCCGGGTCTTATAACTGGGTTTATTTTCCGATTATAAGACGCGGCTCTTACAGCAGGTGGTCAGAAAGCAGGGTCTGTCAGGGGCATTTTCCAGTTATAAGACCAGGGTCTTAGCTCAGAATGGTGTGTTTTCGTGCATATTTATACAAGATATGAATATTGAGTTTTGAACTCAGGTCTGTCAGGAATCGTTCTAAAACTTTTGAAATCTTGGCAAAATGTTTGACTTGATAGGTTTAGATAAATCTGCTGTAAGCAAATCAGGGTTCGTGCGGGACCTGGAAAGTCAGGGAGTCATGGAAAAGTCAGGGAATTTAAAAAAAGTCAGGGAATCAGGGAAAAATCAGGGAATTTGGTGCCTGGTCAGGGAAAAATTTGATAGCAGCAGAAACATCTCGCCGCCAAATGGTCCTGTCAGAACTTTACACGACACTCTTTTGAAGATCGGTCTTCGACTTTATTACTACTTAAACCAGAAATTTACCCTCTGAATACCGTTTAAATGCGTTTTACAAAGCCAATTTTTTTAAATTTTCTCACATTGGTTGCAGTTTCCTCGCTCTCGTTGGTCAGGGAATTTTGAGTTTGGTCATGGAAAAGTCAGGGAATTTTGCTGTAGAAAAGCCGCACGAACCCTGCAAATGTAAAATATAGATTTGCACCTACAAGACCCGGGTCTTATAACTGGTGCACAAATGTGACTCCAAATTTAGGCATTTTCCGGTTATAAGACCCGGTCAGGTAGGTGCAAAACTCCGGTACTAGCAGTGGCTCCACCAGAGTACTAACAAACTGGCTCAGAACTCTAAAATTACGTTTTTAGTCTTGTTATTAATTAAATTAAAACGTTCTGGAAACGCGTTTTCAGGCCCCTCCCTAGATGTAGGCCCAGACTAGGTAGGCAGAACCCTCCCAGACCGGACTTGTTGGAGTCTGAGCCCGAATTTCAGGGCAACAACAGATACTGTGAGAAAGTCGGTAATCTGGCTTGGCTGAACTAGAGCAAAACTAATTTTTCTGAATCTGAAATTGTAAACAATTGCAACAAAAATTCTTTAAAAAATTGGGGTCGGATTCCGATCAAAAACCACTCGATTATTAGTCTCTGATACATTTTATGCTAATTCAGTGCGACGTAACAACAGTCATGTATAATGTAAAACGAATGAGCAGGGCTGAAGGCGAAGCAGCTAAATGACCGGCAGTTCGGGGTTGGTTGGGGCGGCGGCCGGCGACCGATTAAAATCGCAGTCGGGCCGCGCCGCTATTAAAATTCGATTTTATTGGCCGCCTCCTGCTCTGCTCTGCTCCCTCTCTCTGTCTGTCTGTCTGACACAGAGAGAGAGATGAATTATTTCATGTGTAGACTGGGCTTTCTAGTGCCGAAGGAGACGCAGAGCGAACGCAGCTCGCCGATGCCCGAACGACCGGTGCGCCCATCCGCCGACCATCCCAGACTGCAGTCGGTCACTTCTGAGAGCGCCAGTCTTCTGCCGCAGTCGACTTCGGACGATTTCGACTTGACTCACGAGTTGGATACGCCGCAGTTTGAGGTTGGTTTGTCTCTAATTCTGAGTGATAAGTTTGGTAGACCAATCTAAGGTATCCTATTATTCTACAGTTATACAGTCAGGCACTTAACGCCGTTTATCCTACCGACCGACACCATATAAGGTGCCGGTACCATAAACGGCGTTAAGTGCCTGACTGTTATAAGGCCGATATTCTGTGCTACCGGTACTAGCTGCGGAGAAATTTTGATTTTTTGTTGCTTTTTACCATTTATGTAAACCGTGTTTAGCCTGAAATTCTGCTTTTGTGAGCAGATTTTAGTACCGGAAGAACCCTATTCACTGAAATTTTGCTATAATAAATTTGTGGGGATTAAATTTGTGAAATTTTGCTGTTATCTAATGCATACTGTACATCTATGTAATTGGCAGGTTCGTGCCAAGGATAGGGTAAGGGGGTTTTGCCTGCCGGGGCATTGGCGAAGGAACATACATGTACTAGTGGGTTACCCCCTAACTGAAAAGGCCAAACCCCCTCCCTCGAGACAGGTTAAGGGACCCCCGACCCAAAAATACAAGTACCAGTAGTGGCTCCAGTACTAACAAACTGGCTCGGAAATCACTAATTTTAGCCTAAAATTCACTTGAAATGCCTTTGGAAACCGAATGTGGCGTTTCCACTGCCGATATTTAAGAGAAATCGGTCTTTTTGGAAGCTCTTTTTGTCACCTTTTGCTTGTTTTTAGCTCTAAAACGCTATTTGGTTGCTTAAAATAGCGATTTTTAGCGTCCTTACTGAAAAAGGTGCTAAAACGCATTTCCAGATGTTTTGGAGCTTTTTGAAATTTTGTACCTCCCCTCTGAGCGAAACCCCCTCGACCCTCCACCTGAGGGAAACCCCCTTTCCCCAGGTCGGAGCTGTTGCATGTATGCGAGCCAGGGGGGGGGGTCCGACCGGAACAAATCTCAAAATATGATGGGCGCCATCAAGCTCAGCGCACGTACCGACTGTGTGCGTTAACCGATCCGGTCGTGTTACCCACCGTTCGATAGGTCTTTGCGTTGGCTTTCAAATGAGCTAAACAGCGCCGTCATACAACCATGTTTGCGCGCGAAATTCAAATTTTAGTGACTCGGCTCTATTATTTGATTATCTACCTAAACGGGAAACGTTGCCATTTTTGCAATTTTGATCATAGGTCAATGCGCCAACCATCAAACGACGCAGCGTGACGAGATCTACAGTTTCCATGCATCGCCATCGTTCTACGCCTTCCGGCGCCAACACTAGATGTCTGAGAGTGAAGCAGTCGAATTTGGCCGTTTTTGCCAAATATTCCTGAGTAGTTTTCAGGCCATAGTTCACTTCGCGGTTGACAGATTTAGCTGGTTCATGCACGAAAACACTCCTAATTGAACGCAGAATGCTAATAACACAACCTGGGCGCTCGGCAATCCAAGCAATCCACTGTAGGACCTCCAGTATCAGCATAACCCGACTATCGGGAAAAAGCATGTCCGAAAGATGATCGATTTTCTCGCTAACGAAAAACAAATTTGCATATCTGCTGAATACGATTTTTAGAGCACATCAAGACCTTTCATTTGGTGCATTACATGCCCTTGTAGCATATCGGCAATATGGTGTTCATTTTCGATTTTTCTTTTTTGTACGATTTGAGAGCTGGATTTTTGACAGTTTTTGGTCTGTTTCTTGCGCAAAAATGATCGCATTGAGTCCGTTCTGCTGTCAAATGAATCGCCACGGTCCGCTGCGTCTTTTCATGGATAGCTTATTTGGATTGGCCACGCCAGGAGGGTCCAACCAGAACAAATCTCAAAATATTATGGGCGCCATCAAGCTGAGCGCATGTACCAACGGTGTGCCTTAACCGATCCGGGCGTGTTACCCACCGTTGGATAGGTCTTTGCGTTGGCTTTCAAATGAGCTAAGCAGCGCCGTCATGCAACCATGTTTGCGCGCGAAATTCAAATTTTAGTGACTCGGCTCTATTATTTGATTTTCTACCTAAACGGGAAACGTTGCCAGTTTTCCATTTTTGATCGTAGGTCAATGCGCCAACCTTCAAACGACGCACCGTGACGAAGTCTACAGTTTCCATGCATCGCCATCGTTCTACGCCTTCCGGCGCCAACACTAGATGTCTGAGAGTGAAGCAGTCGAATTTGGCCGTTTTTGCCAAATATTCCTGAGTAGTTTTCAGGCCATAGTTCACTTCGCGGTTGACAGATTTAGCTGGTTCATGCACGAAAACACTCCTAATTGAACGCAGAATGCTAATAACACAACCTGGGCGCTCGGCAATCCAAGCAATCCACTGTAGGACCTCCAGTATCAGCATTACCCAACTATCGGGAAAAAGTATGTCAGAAAGAAGATCGATTTTCTTGCTATCGAAAAACAAATTTGCATATCTGCTGAATACGATTTTTAGAGCACATCAAGACCTTTCATTTGGTGCATTACATGCCCTTGTAGCATATCGGCAATATGGTGTTCATTTTCGATTTTTCTTTTTTGTACGATTTGAGAGCTCGATTTTTGACAGTTTTTGGTCTGTTTCTTGCGCAAAAATGATCGCATTGAATCCGTTCTGCTGTCAAATGATTCGCCACGGTCCGCTGCGTCTTTTGATGGATAGCTTTTTTGGATTAGCCCACGCATTTTATAGTTATAGTGCAAAATCATCTGAAATTCATGACAAATCTGCCTTTTAAATCAAGTAAGTGCATCCAACTATACTTCTGGTAGTATATGATACTATAACTATAAAATGCGTGGACCAATCTAAATAAGCTATCCAACAAAAGACGCAGCGGACCGTGACGATTCATTTGATAGCAGAACGGACTCGATGCGATCATGTTTGCTCAAGAAACAGATCAAAAACCGTCAAAAATCCAGCTTTTATATAGTACAAAAAAGAAAAATCGAAAATGAACAACATATTGCCGATATGCTATAAGGGCATGTAATGCACCAAATGAAAGGTCTTGATGTGCTCTAAAAATCGTATTCAGCAGATATGCAAATTTGTTTTTCGTTAGCGAGAAAATCGATCTTCTTTCGGACATACTTTTTCCCGATAGTCGGGTAATGCTGATACTGGAGGTCCTACAGTGGATTGCTTGGATTGCCGAGCGCCCCGGTTGTGTTATTAGCATTCTGCGTTCAATTAGGAGTGTTTTCGTGCATGAACCAGCTAAATCTGTCAACCGCGAAGTGAACTATGTCCTGAAAACTACTCAGGAATATTTGGCAAAAACGGCCAAATTCGACTGCTTCTCTCTCAGACATCTAGTGTTGGCGCCGGAAGGCGTAGAACGATGGCGATGCATGGAAACTGTAGATCTCGTCACGGTGCGTCGTTTGATGGTTGGCGCATTGACCTACGATCAAAAATGGAAAAATGGCAACGTTTCCCGTTTAGGTAGAAAATCAAATAATAGAGCCGAGTCACTAAAATTTGAATTTCGCGCGCAAACATGGTTGCATGACAGCGCTGCTTAGCTCATTTGAAAGCCAACGCAAAGACCTATCCAACGGTTGGTAACACGCCCAGATCGGTTAAGGCACACCGTTGGTACATGCGCTCAGCTTGATGGCGCCCATAATATTTTGAGATTTGTTCTGGTTGGACCCCCCTGGCGTGGACCAATCCAAAAAAGCTATCCATCAAAAGACGCAGCGGACCGTGGCGATTCATTTGACAGCAGAACGGACTCAATGCGATCATTTTTGCGCAAGAAACAGACCAAAAACTGTCAAAATTCCAGCTCTCAAATCGTACAAAAAAGAAAAATCGAAAATGAACACCATATTGCCGATATGCTACAAGGGCATGTAATGCACCAAATGAAAGGCCTTGATGTGCTCTAAAATTCGTATTCAGCAGATATGCAAATTTGTTTTTCGTTAGCGAGAAAATCGATCATCTTTCGGACATACTTTTTCCCGATAGTCGGGTAATGCTGATACTGGAGGTCCTACAGTGGATTGCTTGGATTGCCGAGCGCCCAGGTTGTGTTATTAGCATTCTGCGTTCAATTAGGAGTGTTTTCGTGCATGAACCAGCTAAATCTGTCAACCGCGAAGTGAACTATGGCCTAAAAACTACTCAGGAATATTTGGCAAAAACGGCCAAATTCGACTGCTTCACTCTCAGACATCTAGTGTTGGCGCCGGAAGGCGTAGAACGATGGCGATGCATGGAAACTGTAGATCTCGTCACGCTGCGTCGTTTGACGGTTGGCGCATTGACCTATGATCAAAATTGCAAAAATGGCAACGTTTCCCGTTTAGGTAGAAAATCAAATAATAGAGCCGAGTCACTAAAATTTGAATTTCGCGCGCAAACATGGTTGTATGACGGCGCTGTTTAGCTCATTTGAAAGCCAACGCAAAGACCTATCGAACGGTGGGTAACACGACCGGATCGGTTAACGCACACAGTCGGTACGTGTGCTGAGCTTGATGGCGCCCATCATATTTTGAGATTTGTTCCGGTCGGACCCCCCCCCCTGATGCGAGCGAAGGAAGGATCCAAAAATTCAAAACATTGGGGGGACAAGAAATGAAAATCTACTGAGCGTTACTGAAGCCCAGATTTCCGCAATTTTCAAATATAATTTCAATTTTTCAAGGAAAACATTGTGTTGAGAATCTGCTTTTCGGCTGTTTTTTGTCTGTTATGATTTTCATGAGAATTTTTCTAATTTCCAGTCGAATATTTTGCCAAACATTCAAATTTAAAGCAAAGTTTTTAATTTGGCGCCGAAAATGTGAGACTTCAGTCTGGCAACGGTAGACGGTCAAAAGGGCCCAAGCGCGATTAGGGCCCAGCGTCAAAAGGGCCCACAGTGCGTCAAAAGGGCCCAAGCAGCGAAAAGGGCCCAGCGTCAAAAGGCCCCACAGTGCGTCAAAAGGGCCCAAGCAGCGAAAAGGGCCCAGTGTCAAAATGGCCCGCAGTGCGTCAAAAGGGCCCGCCTGCTCCATAATTGAAACATTAGAATACCAACGATTTGTGATAGATCTACAGTATGTATACCGCATTTCTTACGGCCTTGTAGATGTAAAATTTTCAGATTTTTTAGAGGTCAAAGTTGACCAGACCAGAACCAGAGGAAATTATTTTAAGCTAGCTATCCCTATTTCTAAAAAACATCTAAATTGTAGACTCAACTTCTTTACTCATAAGGTGGCAAAATTCTGGAATCAACTGCCAAAGTCTGGAATGAAGTTGTGAATGCTAGTCATTGGACAAATTTATGGCCTTGGTAAAAAGAACAAGATTTGCCGCAGCATTTGTTAATTAGTTAGGCGGCGGCGGCGTGATTGGTAGTGCGCGGGCCATCGTTATCAAAATGATTCCAGACTTCAACCCAACCTGGCCTCAGCCACCACTGAAATAAACTCAGTACTCATCAGGTACATACAGTATGTATAAAACCGGAGAAAAATCGGGCGAAACGTTTTAAAACATAAACTTCTTGTTAACTTAAAATACACATGACTGTTTGGTCATCAGTTTGCGCCGAACGAACTGGTGCGCAGTAATGTGGGTTTGGTGGCTCATCGGAGTTTGTCTCGATTATACCGTCAACGATTTTGATCACTGGAACTGGATACTGTTGCTAAGTAAATTATAATTATAATTTTAATTATATTTTTTAGAAATTTACTAATACAAGTAAATTATTTGGTAAGTAAATTACAATTTTAATTAAATTAAAAGTGAATTTCTGCCTTAAGTAAATTATAAGTATAATTTTATAATTATATTTTTTAGAAATTTACTAATACAAATAGATTGTTTGGTAAGTAAATTATAATTAAATTATATTTCAAATATATTTACTTAGCAACAGTAGAACTGGACCCAGGTCTCTTTTCTGGTCTTCAGCACCTTACAGGCCTTGCAACTGTATTCCAAAATAGCGTCGCCCATGTCTCTTTTCCGAATGAATTGATAGACAAAGCCGGGTTGATTCTTTCTGACTATTATAGTTCAAGATTGGGTGAACTCCCTGCAGGCTTCAAACGCACATTCTTTGAAGGAATTTCCTTCAAACTCTCCATAATTCACTTCGGTTTTCACACAAGCAGGAAGACAATAAAGACGGCCGAGGTAAAAGACTATGTGCTTGCCATTGCACTGTTAGTTTGACCTGACATGACTTGACGATTAGCATGCCTCCGGCTATTTTAACCAGTTGGGCCCTTTTGACGCACTGTGGGCCCTTTTGACGCTGGGCCCTAATCACGCTTGGGCCCTTTTGACGCGGGCCCTTTTGTCGTTTGGGCCCTTATGACACCCAATCCTGGCAACTACGCATGGGTTCCTGGTTGTGCTGTCCCCTCTATGCTGTGGACATGTATCTTTTACAGCTAATGATAAGCAGAAAAAAATGATAAACAACTAAAAGTGATATCGTCTGTTCTGTTTGGCTGTATTTAATCAAGTTCTAGTTTTTCGTGCCACACGTCCATCAACAACTTTTTGCTTCTACGCGGCCATTTAGCGCGCCAAATGGACTAGATTACTTTTTGCCTGAGAAAAAGCAGCCTGACTAAACGCACCCAAGCCAGGGCTAAATTAGAGCAGACCAGTTGTGGCCGGTGTTTTATAAACTGGAGTGGAGAGCTCTCTAAATAATCGATTCGGTCTCTTAAACACACTACATATCTTTCAATCAAAACTGCTCTGGCCGCTCTAATGCAATTATCGGTCTTCCAGACTGACTCAGACCAGGGACGGCCTGGTCTGTCTTTGAGGTGACCTTTTACTACTTAACCGATTTAAAACTTTCAGAACCCCTTCTCCACTGGCACCTCATTACTGGACGAAGTATTTGAGGCATTGGGCAAGTCCGACGCTGGTTCGGTGGGATTGAGTTTTGCCGAGCCCAAACGCACGGATTGTAGTGTCTGTGATGAACCGACCAGTCCCACTCTGTCCATCGACCCCTCCGATTCGACCGACACTACAAAACTGATCTCCAGTTCCTGTCCGGTGCCTAGAATCGAGTCAGCTGCTTTTTATTACTCTTCTTTCTTACTTTATCTTCTCTTTTACAATGGTCTGGAAGAATTTTGATACAGTTGTAGTGTTTGGCCGTTTGCTAAAGTCTGTTCAAAGAAGAGGCGACCGGGCGGTTTTTTGCGAATAACTTTTTTGAGAGGCCTCGGAGCGACTTGAGCCTCATAGCCAAAGTTGTAGACAAGGTCGAGCAATGGTCTGAGGTTAATGCTAATCTGCGCTACGTTTACTTGGAACACTACTTTGCGCAACGTCAAAAAATGAGCTTTTTTCCTAATTGCGATGAAAATGAGATGACTGCAGAATTCGATTCTAGAGTCATTGGCGACTCCAATGATGCTTTCATGAGGTGTCTAGGCCAAACCGATGCTGAGATATGCCCAGTCAAAGTTTGCAAAAATCGCGAAAAATGGCGTTTTTGTGACAATTTGAGAAAATAGGGGGAAACTTAAACAGACCGATGTGTTTGTCTGAAATTTCCTTGAATGGGATGGGGTATTTATGACTGCCGGAATCCATCCTGACACTTCCGGCCCTGAAAACCTCACCCTGATACCGTAATTCGGCTCCCAAGATGAGGTGGTCAAGCTCGGTCATATGAGATTGAGAATTATAGGCATCCGCTATCACTTTTTAGACGTTTGCGAACGTCTACGTTGCAACACTGCTACTTCTGACATGCAAATTTGGAAATTTTATGTCAGAGTACAAACCCGTTTTTCTTGAAGCTGTACCACCTTATTGGAAGCTGAATTACAGTGTCAGGGTCCAATTTTTCAGGGCCTAAAAGTGTCAGAATGGGTTCCGGAGGTCATAAAAAAAACCATTCAGGAAGTTTCAGGCAAGTCCAAGTCTAAGTTTCTCCCTATTTTGTGAAATTTTTTGAAAAACGCCATTTTCGCGATTTTTGCTAACTTTGACCGGCATACATGTAACAGCTCCGGGCCGACCTGAGGGGAGGGGGGTAGGGGGGGTTTCCTCAGGTGGGGGGTCGAGGGGGGTTTCGCCCAGGTGGGGGGTCCCAAATTTCAAAAAGCTCCAAAACGCCTAGAAATGCGTTTTTAGCACGTTTTTTTCGGTAAGGACGCTAAAAATCGCTATTTTAAGCTGCCAAATAGCGTTTTAAAGCTAAAAACAAACAAAAAATGACAAAAAGAGCTTCCAAAAACACCGATTTTTCTTAAATATCAGCAGTGGAAACGCCAAATTCGGTTTCCAAAGGCTTTTCAAGTGAATTTTAGGCTAAAAATTAGTGATTTCTGACCCAGTTTGTTAATACTGGAGCCACTACCACCACTTGTATTTTTTGGTCGGGGGAGGGGTCTCTTAACCTGTCTCGGGGGGGGTTGGCCTTTCCAGCAGGGTGGGGTAACCCCCAAACCCCCCCTAGTACGTATGTTGACCGGCTATATCTCTGGATCGGTGTGGCCTAGACACATCATGAAAGCATCATTGGAGTAGCCAAGGGCTCTAGAGTCGAATTCTGCAGTCATCTCATTTTCACCGCAATTAGGAAAAAGGTTAATTTTTGACGTTGCGCAAATTGGTGTTTAGAGTAAACGTAGCGCAGATTAGCATTAACCACAGACCAGAGCCCAACCTTGTATACAATTTTGGTTATGAGGCTCAAGTCGCTCCAAGGCCTTCCAAAAAGTTATTCACAAAAACCGCCAGGTCACTTTCTATTTAACAGACATAGTTAGTCAATAGAGTTATTTGAGGCCCTGCAAGCTGGGCAAGCCGGAAGCGATGGTTAAGCCACTGTCGCACATGGAGTCGAGGATGCTGGACGACCTCACCACCACCGCTCACAAAGTCTCTGACAAAATGCTGGCCAAGACTGAACAACTGCTTGCTCATGAACTCTACCCTCCTTCCTCCTCCCCCTCTGCTGACGATAAAGCTTCTAAGATCTCTCCTCTACTGCTCAAAGACAGATTTGCCAAGTATGTAGCTGTCATTTTGGTTGGTTGGTTGGTTGGTTGGTTGGTTGGTTATTTGGTTGTTTGGTAATTTGGTTGGTTGGTTATTTGGTTGGTTGGTTGGTTGCTTATTTGGTTGGTTGGTAATTTGGTTGGTTGGTTATTTGGTTGGTTGGTTGGTTGGTTATTTGGTTGGTTGGATATTTGGTTGGTTGGTTGGTTATTTGGTTGGTCGGTTATTTGGTTGGTTGGTTGGTTTGTTGGTTGGTTGGTTGGTTTATTGGTTGGTTATTTGGTTGGTCGGTTATTTGGTTGGTTGGTTGGTTATTTGGTTGGTTGGTTATTCGGTTCGTTAGTTATTTGGTTGGTTGGTTATTTGGTTGGTTGGATATTTGGTTGGTTATTTGGTTGGTCGGTTATTTGGTTGGTTGGTTGGTTATTTGGTTGGTTGGTTGGTTATTCAGTTCGTTAGTTATTTTGTTGGTTGGTTATTTGGTTGGTTGGATATTTGGTTGGTTGGTTGGTTATTTGGTTGGTCGGTTAATTGGTTGGTTGGTTGGTTATTTGGTTGGTTGGTTGATTATTTGGTTGGTTGGTTATTCGGTTGGTTAGTTATTTGGTTGGTTGGTTATTTGGTTGGTTTGTTGTTTGGCGTTTTGTTTGTTTGGTTGTTGTTAAAAAGCTCAATCGGGGCCTCTAGCTATACATGACTTTAATCCCGTGTTTGTTTGTTTGTTTGTTTGTTTGTTTGTTTGTTTGTTTGTTTGTTTGTTCATTCGTTTGTTGGTTCGTTCATTGGTTCGTTTCTTTTGGCAACTGCACTCAGACGGTGGTTGCAGAACGCTAAAGCTCAAGCGCTCTGGCTCAAACGACTCATCAGATTCGGAGCACGGCCACCAGGGGGCGCCCAAGTGCTTCAGCGACAATCTGCCCAAAGGCGCCGACGTGGTCGCCCAATGGTCGCCGGAGGCCGAGGACGCCTACAAACTATTGATCGAATGCGGTCGCTCGGTGTCGGCGGTGGCCGAGGCCCCGCCCCCTCGCCAGCAGCCGTCGCCCAGTCCGCGACCGACCCCTCGCAAATCAAAAGGTGACGGAGTGTTCAAAGAGCCCCTGCCGCCAGTTGCGAAACGGTAATTTTTCATTTAATTAAATACTGAATTTTTTCTAAATTTGTTTTTCTAGAAATCCCCCTCAACCAGAACCTCAAGATGATGAAGAGGAAGAGTCAAATCCGCTTAGATTATTGCGCAACGACGCCGGCGGAATCGCTCGCAGTTTTCGACCGGGCAGTGGGCGGAGTCGACCGACGCCGATCGTCGACAAACCGACGCCCGCCCCACGACAGCGAAACCACGCCCCTTCACCCAGCGCGGTTAAGCAACCGCCGTCGGTTCCGCCGAAACCAACCCTTCCGGCTTCTGTTAGAAGGTAAGATACATAAATCGATAATCGTAGACCGTTTTCGCTAGTCGTCAATCGATAATCGTAAGTTGACGTTTTTTAGCCAATTGATCGCCAACGAGTCGGACGGAAAACTGGCCAATAGTCGAGTGCCGGAAATGACGCCGGAATCGGTCGACAAATACCAACTACTCGACTTTGTACTGTCGGCATTGGAGGAGAAATCTCCGAAAAATGAATCAAATAGCGACTTGGGAAATAAGTCAGCTATAATTTATTAGCTACGTAAATAGATAAAAAAGGATTTCAGAACTGCCAATGGTATTCAGTACGCAGATCTGGATTTGCGGCCCAGCAGCGATGCCCGAAAAAGTTCAGTTTTGTCGTCGATCGGCATGCGTCGCGAGTCCGACGATGTGGTTAATGTTTGACTATGTTTTTTGTTTATCTGCTTGCTTTTACAAGTCCGATTTGAATCGTTCTCAGAGACTTGTGTAAGGATTTTGTGCAAATTAGCTCTGTTTTAGACTAGTTAACAAATTAACTAACTTACAGACGTTGTGGCTCTCTGTGTCTAAGCGCGGTGACTAATGCCTTACGCTGTCTATCTTGAGTTTGTGAGGTCTTCTTTCTGGCTAAGGTAGTTGTTATACAGTATAGATCAAAAAAATTGTCCCATCGCTTTTTCGGCCTTCACTCAAACGTTTCGTTCTCAGTCACTTCTTTACCGATTTGGCTCAAGTTTTCAGCAAAAATTAACAACATGGTTGGCTAAATATTCTGCAAGTGTGGTGCCAAAATTCCGACTCATACTGGTTTTATGACCCGAAAACTAGGAATGAGGGTGGTCCACGCAAATTTATTTTTTTTTCGGTAATACAAGGAGTACAGTCCTGAAACTTGCAGGAATGATTGGCGTTGCTATTGGGCATAACATACTAAGCGGGCAGCCCTGTAGATCAAAGGACACTAAAATGGGGGAATTTCAAAAACATGAGTGAAAATCCCATAGTTAAGAAATCTGCACCTTCTAGAATCAAAGCACTGAATCTGTTGTTAATCAACATAGATTGTAGCAGGAAGTTCGACAAATAAATGAACCTGATATTTAAGCTCTGTTCCACACCATAGTAACCATCCCTGCAGCGTTTTTTGAAAATTGAAAATCTTTAGAATCGTCATTTTGCCGGTTTTACGAAGAAAAGTCATATTTCGTCATGTTTTCGAAATTCCCCCATTTTAGTGCCCTTTGAGCTACAGGGCTGCCCGCTTAGTATGTTATGCCCAATAGCAACACCAATCATTCCTGCAGGTTTCAGGCCTGTACTCCTTGTATTACCGAAAAAAAATAAATTTGCGTGGACCACCCTCATTCCTAGTTTTCGGGTCATAAAACCAGTATGAGTCAGAATTTTGGCACCACACTTGCAGAATATTTAGCCAAACATGTTGTTAATTTTTTGCTGAAAATTTGAGCCAAATCGGTAAAGAAGTGACTGAGGACGAAACGTTTGAGTGAAGGCCGAAAAAGCGATGGGACATTTTTTTTTTTTATCTATACTGTATTAAATGCGGGTTTCTCCTATTATTCGAGCCAAAACTGTACTGGCTTTTTTCTGGTAACATTGGCATATACAGGGTGTGTCAAAAAAAAACAACCCAGCAGATTTTTTGCAGTAGCAACCGCAAATCTCAACCGATTTGAATGAATCCTGCTTTAAATGAAAGATAAATAAATTCTTGAACGACTGGTGTAGCTTTTATTAAGATGCGTTGCTTAGTTCCTGAGATAATTGCTTTCAAAATCAAAACAGAGATTTTGGCAGTGCACAACAGAGATTAAAACAACCCAGCAGATTTTTTACTGTAGCAGCCGCAAATCTCAACCGATTTCAGTGAGTTCTATTTTATATGAAAGATAAATTAATTCTTGAAAGTTTGGTGAAGCTTTTATTAAGATATGATGCTTGGTTCCTGAGATATTTGCACTCAAAGTCAAAACAGATTTTGGCTATGAACAAGAGCGATTTTTATTATTCTGTTGCACTTCATAATAAAACCGATTCCTACTGCTCAGGGCTAACGTAACGAGTTTTTTCAGGTGCCACACATGCTTGGTTACTTCATTTGTAAAAGTCTTGTTGCCCCTCAGCAGTAGGAATCCGTTTTGTTGTGAAGTGCAACGGAATCGCTCTTGCTCACTGCCAAAATCTCTGTTTTGAGTTTGAAGGAAAATATCTCAGGAACTAAGCATCGTATCTTAATAGGGCCTTCACCAGTCGTTCAAGAATTTATTTATCTTTCATTTAAAGCAGGATTCATTCAAATCGGTTGAGATTTGCGGTTGCTACAGCAAAAACTCTGCTGGGTTGTTTTTTTTTGACACACCCTGTACATTATGTACTAGGGGGTTTGGAGGGTTACAGCCCTGCCGGAAAGTCCAACCCCCCTCACCGCCCGAGACAGGTTAAGGGACCCCGACCCAAAATACAAGTACTAGTAGTGGCTCCAGTACTAACAAACTGGCTCAGAAATCACTAAATTTTTAGCCTAAAATTCGCTTGAAAAGCCTTTGGAAATCGAATTTGGCCTTTCCACTGCTGTTATTTAAGAGAACTCGGTGTTTTCGGAAGCCCTTTTTGTCATTTTTTGTTTGTTTTTAAGCTCTAAAACGCTATTTGGCAGCTTAAAATAGCGATTTTTAGCGTCCTTACTGAAAAAACGTGCTAAAAACGCATTTCCAGGCGTTTTGGAGCTTTTTGAAATTTTGGACCCCCCTCTGGACGAAAACCTCGTCGACCCCCCCCCCACCTGAGGAAAACCCCCTACCCCTCGGATACAAATGTAGTTATAATGTGTGAGAAAATCCGGTACAGTCTAGAGTTAGTGCTGCTTACTGTAGGGGCGGTGCGTTTTGTCGGGTGAGAACCAAGTTCCGTGACTTAAGACTTTGCTCCTTTGTTCCCTATGTCAAGCGTTTATTATAGTCAAAGCTGATGCAATTTTCTATTTGCTCTGTTTGTGTGCGCTTTAACTTGAACAGAATGCATACCAAATCTGTTTATCAGATGCAACGCTCTCTCTCTCTGTATGTTTTAGCTGATTTGCGTTGACCGTTTATGTATACGGTACCTTATTTGTGTTATCATGTACAGTGCATGTGATAATAAATGTATACGAGGTAAGTAAAAGCTATGGCTAATCATAGGGAAGTCCATGGGTACACTGTATGTACGGACAGAACGGATCAAAATTTTCAACCGAAAATGGTCAACACATTCTAGAACACAAGCATGATAGCGGGTTTCATCAAGCTTCCTAGCATTTTATGTCTCCTGCCAGAATGAGGAGACTGGGAGGCATATGTAAATGAGCTGAAGAGAGCTTATTTAACCTTTTTAAGCGAAAAATTAGCTAAAAACCTTGATTTTAGACAGAAAAGTAGAGAAAGGATTGATTGAAGTTGGAGCAAAACATGCCAGCCGCTGATTTAACTGCTCAACAGGCTTTATTTTACGAAATTTGGTTCATACGTAGATGTTGCACTCAAAGGATATTCGTTATTTTGTGTTTAGCTTTTTTTTGGAAATTGGTTGCTTTAATAGGGATTTGTTCAGGGGAGGGAGGGGGTGATTTCCTTGCCTTTATTGGTCGATAACAGGTATATGGGGTGTTGTACCAACCTCGACCGTTTTTATGCGGGTCTACGACCCGCTACTTTTCTTACGATCTGAAAACTGGCTTTTTACCTGAAAATTGTGAACCTGAACCTACTTGAAACAAAAGTAATTATGTACCTGACTGACACACACTAGGTTGGTACCTACGTATGTATTTCATGTTTTTTCTTGTGTCTTCTGTGTGTGAATGACTAGCAATGGAGAGAAGGAATGGCTGCTCATATTTGTATGCTAAAAGACAGAAACTTCCAATAACGCCTCAAACTCCTATCCTAACAGCTCCTGCTGCCCTAATACAGTGAGGCACTTAACGCCGTTTATGGTACCGACACCATATATGGTACCGGTACCATATATGGTGACGGTACCATACAGCTGTATCAGGGATGTGAGGTGGGAAAAAACACCGGAAAAAAACTGTTTTTTTCCGGAAAAAAACCGGTTTTTTTCCTAAGGGTCGGAAAAAAACATAAATCGCGGAAAAAAACTCAAGCTAAAAATAGCTAATTTACGTCATTTTTCGTTTAAAAAATGGACTTTTGCTATGTATAATAGGCCATACTGACTCAAAACTGTTAGAAAAACAACAAAAAAGACCAAATTTGGCATGAAAAACAAAAATGCAAACTGCTGTAAGAAAATTTGCATATAGCGTTATTTATGGAACCTGTCAGGCACTGTTTCATGCCTGTTTCGTGATTTATATCAATGTAACACGTGTATTTCTGGTCTAACAAGACTGAGGAAGGCGCTAGAAAGCGTTAGGAATCATAAAACCAGCCTAGGATACTCAGAACTTGGGCTGGAGTTTTTTCTGCGATTTAGGAAAAAAAACGGAAAAAAACTGGAAAAAAACAGGCCGAGGTTTTTTTCGGAAAAATATACAACCCTGAGCTGTATATGGTACCACCACCCTAGGTACCGGTACCATATATGGTTGGTAGTAGGGTTCAGACGATATATCGATATCGATATCGAAAAGTCGATATATCGACCCTTTTTCCAACATCGATATCGATATCGCGATATTTCGCATCGATATTTTCGATATTTTTGTGTGGAAAATCAGGAAGTAAAACAAAACTGACACCAAGTTTATTTCTCTGGAATAGTAAAAAACATTTTTTCCTGAACAACTCAGAAATCGATTCTATAGTTAAAACCTACAATGCAACAGTGGCATGATAGCTCTCAGAAACATCAATTTCTCGCCATTCTCAGCTTTCTGACAGCAACGCTTTGCTTCTTAGCATACATTGTAATTGGGCCGCGGGGGGTCCGGGGTTTGCCCACCCTCCAACTTAGGCTCGATCCCCGCAAACTACCCCACCCACCACACCTGAAGCCGACTTTTGTTCCTGACCCACCCACCAAAATCGCCGCGACCCCCACAAACGGGCATGCCCACCCCTAAATTTTAGTATTTTGGCTACCTCAACCCATTTTTCCGACCCATGTACTGTATGGTTCTTAAATGTCTGCAGCAACACTGAAGATCTGCTCACTCCGCACACTTGAAGCAGGAGGGCAGAAGCAGACATGATAAACTAGTATTTCGACTGAGCGGTGGTACATTTTCAAATCCTGAGGGGTACTGCCGGCTGATGGGTGGTAGAAAGGATGGTAAGCAAAGAAGTCCGACTTTTTACTAAAATCAAGGATTTTTTGGCATATTTGTCATTAAAATTAGTTAAAATATGCTATTCTTTTGAGCTCATTATGCCTAATGAGGGTGGGGCATCGGCCTGAGGGGTCAATCTTTTCATTGAAGGGCTTCAGAAGGGCCACTACCTTTTCTGCAATTCTCTACTTAATTGATATCAGATGGCTGATTGCATCAGTGCTTGACTGATAAGTAGCGAGAGCAGTTTGCTCTTTGAAATTTTCACATTTTCTTGCATGACTATAAATATCGATATCGATATCGATCGATATTGAACTGAAAATATCGATATCGATATCGATATCGAAAATCGACAAGTTTTGATATTGTCGGAACACTAGTTGGTAGGTACAATGTACATATATGGTGACGGTACCATACAGCTGTATATGGTACCACCACCCTAGGTACTGGTACCATGTCTGAACAGAGTGGTACCATATATGGTACCGGTACCGTTACCAATGCGAAGGTAGGGGTGCCATATATGGTACCACCACAGGCCTCGAACGTGGGGATATTATGGTACCACGCCGCGTCGTTGGCTCAGTGGGTAGCTCGCTGCCTCTGAGTCACGGCGGCCCCTGCATCCCTAGCGGTTGTAGTGGTTCATCCTCTCGGCGCGGCAAGTTTCTTGCTGCAAAGAGTTGGTCGTCGGCACAACGCTCCACCCAGGCCACCGAAAACTGGTTACAGTGAGTAGGTAAAATGGGAACCAACTGGATCTGCCGTTGCACCGAAAGCCGCTCCTAAAAGCATGCCGCGTTGGAGGGAAGATCAACGACGTCAGGAGCCGTCTGAGAAACCAGCAATAAGGCCAATACCGGTTTAGTGTCTGTCCGCCGGGCGGCCGTTGGGAGCTGTCAGCACCATGACGTCACCACGCCAGGCACTCTCTTAGTACCTGGCGCCCAACAGCATGGCTTGAGTGGCTTGGCAGTGAAAGAAGGGCAAACGTCCGAGATGACGGACGATATAAGGGGTAACGAAATGGACCGTGCAGGTCTGATCGTAGGGCAGTACATTGTACGACCCCCCGCCAGATCGGATCGGATCGGATCGGATTATGGTACCACTACCCTAGGTACCGGTACATACATGTAACAGCTCCGGGCCGACCTGGGGGGAGGGGGGTAGGGGGTTTTTTCCTCAGGTGGGGGTCGAGGGGGGTTTCGCCCAGGTGGGGGTCCCAATTTTCGAAAAGCTCCAAAACGCCTAGAAATGCGTTTTTAGCACGTTTTTTTCAGTAAGGACGCTAAAAATCGCTATTTTAAGCTGCCAAATAGCGTTTTAAAGCTAAAAACAAGCAAAAAATGACAAAAAGAGCTTCCAAAAACACCGATTTTTCTAAAATATCAGCAGTGGAAACGCCAAATTCGGTTTCCAAAGGCTTTTCAAGTGAATTTTAGGCTAAAAATTAGTGATTTCTGACCCAGTTTGTTAATACTGGAGTTAATACTATAGTCCTTGCCAAAAAAGAGCGGATTGGCGGTTTTTTGCGAATAACTCCTTATGAGTGCATCGGAGCGCTTTTTGCCTCATAACCAAAGTTGTAGAGTGCCTTGTAGGTACTCTGGTGCAACCTAATCTGCGCAACGCGCCATGGTAATGCTAATCTGCGCAACGGAAAAAAATCAGCTTTTCCTGTAGTTGGGATGAACGCGAGTTTTTCAGTGAATTATAATCTACAGACCTCGGGGATTTCAAAAATGTATTCATATTTCTTCTAGGTGGAACGGTTCCAGAGTTATACACCATCAAAGTTGGCCGAAAATGCTAAAAATGGCCATTCTTGGCGATTTTCAGATTTCTGGGGGGGGATTGGAATAACTCTGGACCAACTCAGCCGATCAGGCTGAAATTCACATATATGGTGTAAAATTTAGTTTTACGTCGATTGAGACACATAAGAACCCTGAAAAATTGGCCCTGATACCGTAATCCAGATTTTTTCAACTTTAGGTCGTTTGATTTTTTTCTGCTGGTATGTAGAAGCTTGACCCCTCCACTGTAGTTAAAAATGTACTTTACAGTGTTTTGAATCGATTTCAGTCCATTCTGAAGCCATTCGGATACTGTAGATTGTGGTCCTGGCACGAAAACTGCATTTTGCCAGTTTACATGGTTTCTGTTTTTACGAAATGCTGGATGGAGTAGGAACTAAGGGTTTTCGCGGTCAAGGAACCCATTTCTGACATCGCCGTAATCACTGGGTTACTGTATCTTGAGGTCCCGACACGATAATTGTTATTTTGCGTTTATGCATGCCTGGTGCAAGGAAACGCTCGAAAGAGAAGGCAATAAAGGTTTTCAGGGGTGGGGAATCTATTTCTGACATAACCACCATTGCTGGGTTACTGTATTTTGAGGTCCCGACGAGAAAATTGTTATTTTTTGCTATTTGGGTGTTCATGTTGCAAGAAAACGATGAATTCACAAGCACGAAAGGTTTTCGGCATCAGCGAATTCATTCAGGGCATAGCGAATGTTACTGGATTACTGTATATTGTGGTCCTGGAACGAATGTACATACTCATAAGTTTGATTACCTACTTTATCCAGCTTTCACTTTCAACAGGAACACCCAAATAGCAAAAAATAACTCCGGCCGGCAACCCAGCTCTGCCCTGCCTTACAGGAGTGGTCATCTTTTGGCCACGGCATCCGATAATCTATCGAAATGGCTGAAATTATTGCCCGATACGTTGAAAAGTTTAATATTAAAGATTAGCTAATGCTTCCCGATATTTTAATCGGATATCCGATTCAAATTTTTAGGCGGTGTGCAACAAATGGAACAAAATCGACACTAAGATTAGGGCTATAATTCAGAGCGCTAACGTCATTCACGGTCGATGTCTGTTTCATGCTTCTTCATAGCTTCGTTAGCCACACGCACAGCTTCCGGCAGACCAAAGTACTTGGCCAAGGCATAAAAAGCGTACCAATATCCTATCGTATCAGCCATGCTGATTCCTATTCCCTCTGCCCCAAAAGTTATAAAATCCAGCAAACTTTTAGCAGCGGGTACTAGTAGTTGACTGGCACAAATTGTAAGGCGTTTTCTGCACGAATTGTACTCCTCCGATTCCACATCGCATTCGAATGTCACTCGCAACCCGCTCTCTGATTCTTCCACAGTGTCTAACTCTCTCCAGTTGTTGGAGGCGAAAAAGCGACTGAACTTACTATCTGGAAACCTCCTCAACCTCTTTAATGGAATGTCAGCTTCGGCTTTCTCTGTGAACCGGTGCCATTTCAGACATAGAACGATTCTCACGTAGGCTTCCTTCTTGGCTCGGTCTATGAGAGCGCAGAGCAGATCCAGACAGTAATAATCAGCCTCACATCGAAGCAGATCCAATTCTCTGGAGTCCTCGGGAAGAGGCACATTGGAGCCAATGCGCAGAAAGCTGAGGATGTAAGGAAAGAAATTGCCGTCTCTGTCGATAAAGATCGGTGCTTCTTTCGGCATGCAGTCTCTCCAGTTCTCACTGAACATTCGAGCAAAGAATCCACCAGATGAAGTGAGCGTGCTGACAGTGGTCTTGAAGTATTTACCACCTACATCCAACTCCACGATATCCTGGCTGAATGACATGGCTAGGAGAAGAAAATCTTCAGTACCGTATAGTGCTGTTTATAGTACCCCTATGTATAATACTGGTGTGTGGTGGTGTGTGTGTAGTGTGCTGGCCGCGTGCGGCGGTTTTCTCTGACCGCTCTGCCTAAGGCCGACTAACATTGTGGCCGCTGCCTAGCCAAGCCAGCTCTGCTGTTTGCTGTTATGATGAACAACGAGAGAAATTATTGCAACGTTTGCACCAATGCTGATGTTGATGACAATGCTTTCATCCATTGCGCATTCTGTCGATCTGGTTACTGCCACTCTAGCTGCTTTGAGAAATCACTATTGGGCAGGAAGACGTCTTCTTCCTATTGCAATGAAGTGATGGAGCGACTGCGCAGTACTACTCAACCCCGACTCCTTTCTTTCCTCTGCCCCGGGTGCTACCTCTCTGCGTCTCTGGCTCAATTGCGTCATCTCCAGAAATCGCTGAACAACGAAGACAAGGCAACTATGACCGCGTTGACTGAAAACTCTGCCGACTCTGGCTTGACTGCGCTCTCTGAGCAAGTTACTGATCTTTCTGTTCAACTAAGAAAAGTAACTGACGATCTGCAAAAGCTGTCAGCAGCTAGTGACTGCACTAGAACCTATGCGACGGTTCTAAAAACTGCCAAGAACGGATTGCCAGTACCGAACCCGTCCTCTGCCTATGATAAAGCGCACTCCGAGCTGGTGCGCGTCTGTGACTGGGAGCGCGAGATGCGCGAAAGACAGCGACGTGACCTGAACATTATTATAAATGGCTTGGTCACCGACTCTGATTCTCGTGACGTGCTGGAAACGGTTAAAGACATTTTTTCAGAGTTGAAAATTGACGTCTCAAAGATCGCGAATGTACGGACTGCGACAACCCAACAAGGTGGCAGCAGAGTGACTGTAGAGTTGAGAGACTTGGACACAAAGAAAGCTGTGATGCAACGGAAGCGTGCTGTGCTCTCTTCCAAGCCGCAGTACCGCTCCGTCTTCATTGGCACTGACTTGACTCCGTGGCAAGCAAAGAAAGCCTTCGACCTACGAACGGAGTTGAAAGAGCGCCGAAGTAATGGCGAGACTGGGTTATTCCTTGACTATAGCACACTGCTAATCCGTAAATTGCGTACTTAGATGCTACTTAGTTCACGTTCCTGTTGTACATGTGATCAGTTAGGATTCCTGTTCTTCCATATTTGTTAGTTTTAGGGGCCACATAAGAGGTCAGCAATGACGGTTTGTGTGCCCGTTGCCATCATCCCTGGATGGGGTAACGAAAATAAACTAGAAACTAAACTAGAACTAGAATACCCCGGGTACTATGTACTGTTGTTTGGGTATGGGATTTTCACGAATCAGTTCGGTATGGGTAGGTATTCGCAAAAATACCGGTATACCGGTATTTATTCGGTATTTGCTGACAATGTTTACAAAGTCAAAACACTGAATTTTCCATTTACAAGGTCATGACATTGAGTCATTTTTAAGGTCAGAGGCTAGAAAATCCATCAAAACCAATGGGGTTTACAGTTTTTAGGAATTTATGAAATTATTTTTTAGTTTTACTGTAGCGAAAATTGTTTCTGAAAATAATTTTGGCTAAGGGAAATGCTTCCAT
Source organism: Sabatieria punctata (assembly GCA_030248155.1). Classification (NCBI taxonomy): domain Eukaryota; kingdom Metazoa; phylum Nematoda; class Chromadorea; order Araeolaimida; family Comesomatidae; genus Sabatieria; species Sabatieria punctata. Next base: position 30,101 of record JASANB010004460.1, on the reverse strand, counting down.
TGTACTGTAGTTTTACGGCCTGCTAGTGCACAGTATGATTGAGATCTAACGAGCAGTGACAATTTTTACAACTAGATCGTTTGAGCAAAGAACTTGACGTACTAGTGTTAGTTTCTCATAGAGCAGAGCAGATTTTGTAGACTGACTTAAAGTACGTACCTGGGTAGGCTAGTATTTATTTTCGCTGAACACAAACAGCCACAGTAACCGATTACTATAAACAGGACAATATGGTACGGTACCTGATACATAGAATAGAACGTTAAAATGGGTGGTCTCAGTCAAGCGTTGCTATGGCCGGGTTGCCAGGTGCTAGCCATACATATGCTACCACCAGCTTAAAATTAAATTACTTTATACTAGAGTAGATCAACCTAATATGCGTCGGTCCATTCGAAATTGTCAAAAAACCTTAAAAATAGCAAAAATTGATCCAGATTTTTTCAGAACTGAATACCAGTGATTTGGGTTGTCTTTTACTTATTGTACTTTTACTTACTGGATGCGGCAGATATTCGTAAGCCTAGCTAACACTGTCAGGGTAAGTACTATATCCCTCTCGCGCAGGGCCGTCAAATGTCCGATGAGCCAATTTGAATTTTTGGCCTGGAAAATGCGTGATGAACCCGTGCGAAGCTGATCGGCAAATGCGTAGGGATGGGCACGTAAATTAATTTTCGTAACGCGTAACGTAAATTAAGCGCCGATTTTTAATTTACGTTACGCTTAACAATTACCGTAATTAAAAAAATCCGGATACGGAAATTAAACGAATACGAAAATTAAAATTTAGCAATACGTAAATTAATTTCCGTACGTGAATTAATTTACGTTCCTAGCGTAAAACAGATTTTTCTGTTGAATCCTGAGCCCACGGCATGGTTTTGTTGTATTATAGGCATATTTTTGGTTACTGCTGAAACTTAAATGCGACTTTTAAGGTTAATTTTTCGAAAATTTTTCGCCCTTGTCGCACAGAAGCCCAATCCCACTCTTCGAACTGCTAAACCGGTTAATTTCGGTCAATTTCACGGTCGAAATATCTTGCAGATACGTTTTTGAAGGCTTGAATTTGTCAATATGTTATCTCCCTGTATAAGAAAATAGGCAGAAAAGCCAGGCAACTATAAATTCATGTGTAGGTGTTGTACTACTGTTGGAAAGTTCAGGGTTGAAAAATAGGTTCAGGTTCAAGTCAAAGCCAACATCGAAATTTCAGGTTCAAGTCTGTCTTCTGAAAACTTGGACAATAGGTTCAGGTTCAAGTCCACCGATATCTCCAAAAACTGTAGATATTTTGCGCTGCTTGCAACTTTTCTGAGCTATAAGCCTTTCTACTGGCAGAAAAACACATATCAGACTTTACAGGGCAGTGTACTTTCGTTTCTGACAGTTTCAGTTTGAAAATAGGTATAAAAACATGAAATCTTTAAAATTTTGTGCAATCCAGCCGAAAATTTTACACAGTTTGCCTAAAAATTGCAGTTGAAATTTGAACCTGTTGAGAAAGTCCAATAAAACGGAACAGGTTCAACTCCGGCTGAAATAAAATAGGTTAAGGTTCAGGTTAAAGTCCACAAATTTCAGGTTAAAAACCTATTAATAGATCCAGGTTCAGTCGGACTTGCCAACAGCATGTTGTACATTTAAAATGCATTCAAACAGAGAAGTGAAGTTACATAGTTTTCTTCACTACTAATCTTATATGTAAGTACTGTCATACGTTTAACCATCAGTGTGCGGTAGGTAGACTACAGTCTGTAGTACGTACGTAGTTGGCTAGTTGCTGCGCAGTGATAAAACCCTCAGCAGCTACAGTAATTCAGCCAAAAAACATACCCACATTTCATTCCTTCCTTTTGGTGCGAAGTTAGATTTCAAAAATACGAATGCAATTCCAATCGAACAAACACAGAATTAAAATTTGCATTGCATACAGTTCATTTTATAATTTTTCCGCGATATTCGATTGCTACTACCTACTAGCAATTTTTGAAGAAAAACGAAAATTAATTTACGTTTGGCTGGAATCTTATTCGTTACAACGTTACGGAAATTAATTTACGTAACGCGTTACAGCAAGAAATTGGCCGTTTTAATTTCCGTAACACGTTACGATTACGGAAATTAAAATCTGGTAAAACAGGAATAACGTGTACGTAAATTACCGATTTTAATTTACGTTGCCCATCCCTACAAATGCGTGATGAAAAATTGTCGCGTGCACCAATTGGTGCACGGTCTGCCCGTAAGACATATAGTCAGTTCAAAAAGTAAGCGACCTGGCGGTTTTTTTTGGAATTATTTTTAGGAGGCCGCGTAGAGCCTCATGACCAAAGTTGCAGACAAGGTCGGGTCGGGCTCCGGTCTTAGGTGAACTCTAATCTGCGCTACGTTTACGCCAGTGGCATACCCAGGGGTGTAGGGCGTGTACAGGTGCACCCCTTTGCCACGGATGTAGGGAGGAAAATTATACAAAAACATGAGAAATGAATTAATTATGTACTAAAACTGTATACTTTATGCTCAGAATACCTTTTAAATGCGTTTTCGAAGGCTAAATTTTCAAAAATTTCTCGCCCTGGTCGGGCAGAAGCCCAACCAGGCCACTTTAAACTGATAAAACTTGTAATTTCTGTCAATTTTTACCTAAGAATGCTTTTTAAACACGTTTTTGAAGGCTAATTTTGCGAAATTTTTTCGCTTTTGTTGGGAACGGCCCAACCAGGCAACATCAAAATATTTCACCCCATTTGCAAAATTCTGGGTACACCACTGATTTACTCAGAACACTAATTTGCGCAACATAAAAATGAGCGTTTCCCCTATAATTGCGATGAAAATGAGGTGACTGTAGAATTCGATTCTAGAGTCTTTGGCGACTCTAATGGTGCTTTTATGACGTTCCTAGGTCAAACCATTCCCGAGATAGGGCTGGTCAGAGTTCGCAAACGTTGCGAAAATGACGTTTTCTTGAAAATTTCACATCGAAGGGGGAACATAGACTGACAGACAGACCGGTGGACTTGGCTGAAACTTCCTGAATGGGGTAGTCAAGACCGGCGGAATCGAATATGACAATTCCCGACCCTGAAAACTTGATCCTGATACCGTAATTCGGGTTCCAATAAGGGGTGTTGCCTAGACTAGTAGGCACTAAAGGTTTCGAAAATTTTCTCACTGGTTCGAGAGCGCCCAATCAGACACATTGAAAATTTTACACCGCTTCGTGAAATTCTGGACCGCTGGCATAAAACGGATAAAAACAGACTCATACAGAGAAATTTGTAGTTTGGTTGGCTTGACCAAAGCGGCTGAAAATTTGAGAATGTCCGCGAGATTGCGGGTACTTTGTCTTACTTTCATGCAATGACATTAGCACCGTCTTGAGAAAATAAGGAATTAATTTTCCGATTTGTGCAATTAAAAGTATTCTGCGTGTCCATCCTCTTGCGACACCACTCTCGCTCCCTTTCTTCCGTACAATACGTACGGACGGGTACGATTTCGTTGTTGGCGATAACATACATGTAACAGCTCCGTGCCGACCTGGGGGGAGGGGGGTAGGGGGGTTTTCCTCAGGTGGGGGGTCGAGGGGGGGTTTCGCCCAGGTGGGGGTCCCAAATTTCAAAAAGCTCCAAAACGCCTAGAAATGCGTTTTTAGCACGTTTTTTTCAGTAAGGACGCTAAAAATCGCTAATTTAAGATGCCAAATAGCGTTTTAAAGCTAAAAACAAGCAAAAAATGACAAAAAGAGCTTCCAAAAACACCGATTTTTCCTAAATATCAGCAGTGGAAACGCCAAATTCGGTTTCGAAAGGCTTTTCAAGTGAATTTTTGGCTAAAAATTAGTGATTTCTGACCCAGTTTGTTAATACTGGAGCCACTACCACCACTTGTATTTTTGGTCGGGGGGGGGGGGGTCCCTTAACCGTCTCGGGGGGGGGGGTGGGGGGGGGGGTGGCCTTTCCAGCAGGGGGGGTAACCCCCCAACCCCCCTAGTACATGTATGGGCGATAAAAGTGCTGCCACTTTGAAGTGCTACACATCCTACAGAAAGGCATTTACAGTACCACAACACATAGAAAGAAAATCATCATCAGAGCCACATAGACAATCAAAAACCGGTTTCCTGCACAGGAGTCGAGTTCTGGGTGACAGTTTCGGTTTCCGGCGCTTCAGTGGAGGCCTGAGTGGGACATTCGCTCAAACCAACCCAATCCTCATCACTGGAAGGCTGGGTTTTCACCGCTGCAACAGGATGCTTCTGTCTGGGGTTGTTGCTGTCGTGTATTTTCATTCCAATATACAAGATCAGAGCGCCCACTGCAATCAAGAACAGCATTAGAAGCAGAGAAATCAGAGCGCAGATAGATTCCGCTTTCATCACTCCAAATTTGTCCAGCGCCGACTGCTTTGGCGACTGCAAACGGGTCCACAAATAGCGGTCACCACACCACTCGGCTTTCTCGCAACGATCGCCTATAATCAGTGGATACTGTAGTCATCTTTGAGTTCACCTAGAACTACTGTTTCCCAGTTAATTAATTTTCTAATTAACTTGCTATTAACTTGCTTGCAACTGTCAGGAATTTTATTTACTAGCTATTTACTTGCTAGGCACTGCAATTTCAAATTTAATTTGTTATTAACTTGCTATTTGCTAGAAATTTGCTATCTATTTGCTATCAATTTGCTAGAATTTGCTACAAATTTTTCGCTCAACCAAATGATGCTGCGAGATTTTATGATTATAAGATGACCATAGTTATTATAAGATCATGGTTGTCAAAAGGGCGTCAAAAGTGACCCATTTGGGTATTATCTTGTTTGTCTTGTAGCGGAAAACCCCCATACCGTTTAAATTCTAAACTATACAAGTACATTGTATCTCAGTCTCAACAAGCTGAAGAAGCAACAGCAGAAAGAGAAGCATCAGCAACTCTACATAAGTTTATGCCTAACATGAACACATTCACATTCATTTCAGTTTTCTATTTGCCGAATCTACTGTCAACCTAGAGACTGACTTTCGTCCATACATACTTGGCTATTAGCCCTACTTAGCTGTATGCGTAACGTAACCAACCTTGGGTCCTTGACAACCTGGCAGCACATTAGGTTCCAGGCCAAGCTGGGAAGGATAGGGATAATGGATGAATATATGTCTGAAGCTACATAGTAAATTCCTAGCAAATTGCTAGCAAATTCCTAGCAAATTTCTCGCTCCTCAATTTTTATTTATTTTATTTATTTATTTTGTCACCCAAGCAAGACAACATATTAGTACAATGTAAACAAACAGCGCAGAAAGAGTGTTAGTGGGCAACAGGTGCACAATGTCTAAAAAGAACGGTGCACCTTTACTGAAACAGGAGGAAGCCCGAAAGATCCATTTTCTTTAGTTTCTCCGTGAAAATCGTCAAATTTCTAGATTCTACAATATCGTTAGGTAAGGAATTCCAGATGTGTATCACCCTCATCGAGAAAAAGTGTTTTCGACAGTCCAAATTTTTTCCCAAAGAAGGAAGAGACAGTTTCTGAGAGTGGCCCCGTGTAGAGCAAAGGAGAGGTCTTTGGAAAAAGTCATCAAAAGACAGATCGATCAAGCCATAAACTATTTTGTAAACAAATTGCAAATCAACCACGAGCCTGCGGTACTCGAGTGTTTCAAGGGTTAACGCCTTAAGGCGTTCAAAGTAAACGCCTTGCAGGTGTGCAAAGCCAGAGAGCAGCAGTGTAAAAACTCGTTGAACACCTTCAACCACTAATATATCTTTCTTTTTGTATGGGTTCCATACAGCAGTAGCATATTCTAATTTAGGCCTGACATACGTCTTAAAAAGCTCAGTAAGAAATTTGGGGTTACGGTATGAAAAAGCTTTATGAATCAAATGAGCTCGTTTGGACGCATCGCTGGCGGTTTTAACACAATGCTTAGAAAAGGATAAATTGTTACGGTGATCAAGTCCCACAAGAACACCTAAATCCATAATCTCTGAGACCGAGTTAATTTGTGAACCATTAATTTCGTATTCGTGCTTTGGGTTTGTATTCCCTAAATGAAGTATGGAACATTTGTGCAATGCAAGTTTTAGTTTGACCGAATTACACCAGGTGAAGATAGCTTCAATGGTACGTTGAAACTGAGACAAATCCGTTTGGTCTTTAGGCAAACCTAGATATATCTTACAATCATCGGCAAACATTTTGATTTGAACGTTGAATTCAGCTATAGCTTGAGGCAAATCATTTATATAAATTAGAAAGAGTAGAGGACCAATACATGATCCCTGAGGGACCCCAGAAGTAACATCTACCACGGATGACGCAGTACGTTCAATTATTACCTGTTGCTGTCTCTGACTAAGAAACCCTCTAATCCAGTTTAGCAAATTCCCACAAATACCATACGCCCTGAGCGTAGCTAACATTATTCTGTGAATACAGGAATCGAAAGCCTTCGCAATATCCATATAAAATACCTCAACAAATTCACCTTCATCTAAATGCCTTGTCCAGTCATTTACACATTCAAGAAGCTGAGAGACGGTGGAGCGTCGTGAGAGAAAACCATGCTGACTTTCAGAAATTAGACCTTCAACTCGCAAAAAATTTGTCATTTTATCTTTAACCATAGACTCCATAATTTTACAGCAAACAGAAGTCAGACTAATAGGTCGGTAATTTTCAACTTTTGATGTCGGCCCTTTTTTATGAATTGCCACTACGTGAGCTAATCGCCACTGTGAGGGAAGTTCTCCAGATACAAAAGATTTCTCGAACATTCTAGCCAATGGATAGGCAACCTCGAAAGCCAATTTTTTTAGGAAAAGTTGGCCTATACCATCGGGGCCGGGAGAGTGTTTGTTCTGCAATTCATTTAGGTGCGCATACACCAGATCTGGCGGGAATTGTACATCACCTAGAAACGCATTTGTCCTCGTTGCACTCGCAAAATGTGTCTGATCGTCAGTTTGAAAAACTGACGCAAAATACTCATTAAGCATTTCACATTTTTCGGCACAATTTGTAACTAGTACATCTGAGTCAGTTTTCAGTACAGGGATCCTTTCTTTTCGTTTCATTTTCGAATTTACAAAATTCCAAAATGTTTTATCTTTCCCCGATCCCAGCACTCGTTCCTCTTCACGACGCTCATCCTCTCTTTGCTTTCTTTGCAGTTCACTAGCTAGCTCTCTAGCAACGATTCTGTCAGCCTGATCGCCTGAGCGAATAAACTTTCGTTGAGCCTTTTCCTGTTGTAATGCTAATTTTCGTGCTTCTTTCGACCTGTATACTTTTGGTTTCTGTCTCTCAGAACAGAGGGGAACGTATGTTGCAATTGCAAAATTAATGATTTTCATAAACTCATTCCACATTTCCTCAACTGTGTTGGTGGTCTCAAATATGGAATCCCAATTTACTGTTAGTAAGAACTCCGCTATCAGTCGATAATTTGCCTTAAAAAAGTTTCTACGCATTACAGTTCGTTTTGTTTCTAAGATAGATAGATTTAGCCACACCTTTACTGTGTCGTGATCACTTGTCGAAAAGGGACTTAAAACAGATACATCGATTAATAAATCAGCCTCAGAGAGAAGAACAAGATCTAAAATATGATCAGGATCGTGTCTGGTGGGACTCAAAACACACTGCTCCAAACCTCTGCTAACCACAAATTCGAGAAAGCGAAATTGGGAGGAATTTTCTCCTCCATTTACTACAAGGTTTTTCCAATTAATTTCGGGAAAGTTAAAATCGCCAACGATTGCGCATGTAATGTTAGTGTCCAAGATCTTATCGAAGAAAGTTAACATCTCAGTTATATCTGGCGTAGTACCGGGTCTGTACACTGCCGCTAACCGAAAAACTACTTTGTTTTTAGAAATAAATTCAAGACAAAGGCCCTCAAAACACTCTGATACTACAGGCTCGCAGAGTAAGTGACATTGAAAAGGCTCTGGCACAAAAACCATTACACCACCCCCCTTCCTATCCACTCTGTCTGCGCGGTAAACAGTAAAATGATCAGGAAATGGTAGAATAGAAGAATCTAAGACACGTAGCCACGTTTCACACACAACTACAATACAGTGCCAATACTCGACGAGAAAGCTTTTCAGCTCAACCAACTTGTTTACGATGCTTCGCGCATTTATCAGAACAACCTGAAGCCCTTTACCTGAAGTGCTTGGGCTAATCAGTTTTCCGTCGAGTTGGCATTATCGTCATCTACAGATTGAAAAGAAGAATACCTAGAGCGGGACTGTCCTTTTTCGTCTTCTCTTGGTCTGCTCGGAGGTTCGCCGTACTTCCTTTTTGGCTGATAACGTTGTTGGCCACCGCGCTTTTCCTGCTGGCGATCCTGTCTAGCTCTCTCTCGCTCCAGAAACGTCAAGTCCCGTCGTACGAAAATCTTGTCTGCGCCGGAAGCCGCCTGCAGAAATCTGTAGCCGTTGTTGTTGAGAAAAATGGCTCGGTTGTGTGCGTCACGAAATTCCACTTTGAGGATTCGCGACCGACCATCAGTTGGACGACGGCCGTCACGATGCACGCCAGCCACACAGTTCGGGTCCAGGTCCATCTGCGTTGCAGCCTCCCGAATTACCTTGGTGTCTTCAGTGTTTTGCTGTTTGTCCGACGCAGAATTTTCGGGCAGACCGATCACCACCACATTCAAACGCTTGTCAGCGCGCTCGGCCACATCCTGAGCAATTTGAGCAGGGTTCAGTAGAGCGTTAGGAGGAGGGCCAAGCGAACGTTGAGCCACCTCAACTTTGAGTCGAGCGTTCTCTTCCACCAGCTGCACATGCCGTTCCAAGAATTGGCAAAGCAGATTTATGAGTTTTGTTTGTCCAGCTAATACCTCTTTCTGCCCAACAACAATGTCATTCAATTTTTCCAGAATTAAAGCAGAATTATCAGGCTTAGGACCCATTCTCGAAAGGAAGAAAAGTAGAAAGCAGTTAGTCAGTCAGCACTCAATCCGAAATAAACTAGCTATTTATTTGCTAGGCAGTGCTTTGCCCGAAATTAACTTGCTAGGAATTTGCTATTTGCTAGCCGATTTCGCCCAAATATAAATTAACTTGCTATTTGTTATTAACTTGCTGGAAAACAGTACCTAGAACTGAATTCTACTGCACATTTGTTGAAAGGTCTAGTATACAACCAACAACATGTAGAAATGTAGTAGCAAAAGTACGAGCAACTTACCGCTAAAACAATCAGGACAGACGCAGACAAAGTTGACATTTGGGTTGTACAAGACTGGATAGCAGGTTCCTTGGTTCAAACAGAAACCTGACTCACACACTTCAGATTGCACCACAGACATACTCAACACTACACACAACACACGCAACATTGTTCACTACAAACCAAGCATGTACAATGGCTGTACAAATTCTGTTCTGAATGGCAACAATTTGGGCTGGGCAGCTGTTTTCAAAAACGATTTCAACGTTTTATGCTAAGTGTGCTTTTGATTGCGGATACTCTATTTTCGGTGTTTTTAATCTGCACCTAAGTCTGCTGAACCACCAGGGCGCTTTTGCAAAATGAACCTGAACCTGCTGAACATAAAATTGAACTTTATAGGTACCTGCTGAAGCTGCATTTACTTGAGCTTTGGAACACCAACTGTAACAGTACGCCTAGAAACATTCAGAATGCACTACAGTGAAACAACTCACTTCATCGTGTCTCAAATCTGTTTTATAGGGTGAGTAAAGATTTTCACTGCGTACATACATAAGAGTTCATAAAAGCTCAAGCGTCCTATCAGATACAATACCAAAGACCTTAGACTAAAACCAAGAGAAAACAGTTGAACACAGTGAGTAGAGTAGAGTAGAGTGGTGTCTGACTGAGAAGGTCAGAAAGTGGTTTCCTTGACAGAGGTGGAGTTGTCAGTCAACACAGCGGTGGGCATCTGCACATCCAGTTCGGCAGCAGCAACCGAGTGTCTTTTCTTTCTGCGCTTCAGACAGCCGGCTCCTATGCAGAACAGCAACTGACCCACCACCACCATCAACAACAGAACGCAGACCAGTGAAGTACAGAAGGTGCGCAGAAGCATCACTGCAGTTCCGCTTGGCAACGGCCACCCTTTCTTTGCACACGCTCCACGTCTCTCGCATCGAGCTCCTACAGTGCGCTGCATTTCTGTAGATACACTACACTGCCATACTGTATTTACACTACACTGCCATACTGTATTTACAGTACACTGTCATACTGTATTTACAGTACACTGTCATACTGTATTTACAGTACACTGTCATACTGTATTTACAGTACACTGTCATACTGTATTTACAGTACACTGTCATACTGTATTTACAGTACACTGTCATACTGTATTTACAGTACACTGTCATACTGTATTTACAGTACACTGTCATACTGTATTTGCAGTACACTGTCATACTGTATTTACAGTACACTGTCATACAGTATTACTGTAAGTGCCATACTGTATTCACAGTTCACTGACATACTGTATTTACAGTACACTGTCATACTGCATTTACAGTACACTGTCATACTGTATTTACAGTACACTGTCATACTGTATTTACAGTACGCTGTCATACTGTATTTACAGTACACTGTCATACTGTATTTACACTAGGACACCTCTATGGCACACTATTATACTGTAATTACAATACACAGCCATACTGTGTCTACAGTAGACTACCACAGTGTTCACTCTCACATTATGATTACAGTATTCTACACCACTACTCTACTCTATCTACAGTCTGCCTAGAATTACCAGTAAAGCAGGCCTTGCAGATGCAAACGAAGGTGACATTCGAGTGCTGAATAACTGGGTAGCAGGTGCCTTTGTGTCTACACTCAACTGACTCACACCTCTTCTTTGACTGCACAACACTCACACTCAACAACAAACACAACAAACACAACATACTACCACCTTACGTACAGAGAGCATTGTCTTATTTTGATTTGACAGAAAGAAACACAAACGAAGTAAAAATGCACTTAGTACATGACACAACTTGTCCCTAAATGTAATTCACAGAATAGTTGTTGTTCAAACAATAAAATGCTTCTTTTGCCTTCCCAAGATAATCCCAACAAAACATTCCCACATAATAAAACCAGTTGGTGTTATCAATTTCACACCAACCTATTTATTATTACTACTATGGTAACTCGGCTTCACCAGCACAGCGGGCTGGTGTTTATGCTGGTTCTGACTGCCCACTGCATGCACTTGAGTGCACAACACGGTAGCTTTAGCGTGCTTCCGCATTCCACTACTAAACCCCAACAACAAGTAAGGGTTGATCCAGGAAAACACATCGGCTATAACAAAATAGAACTGAGCATAAGCAAGAAACAACTCCATAGTCTCGGCTGTGGACATGAGATAGGAGTAGAAACCGTAGAACGCCATCATCACAAAGATGACGAACCCTAACGCAGCCAGCTTTAGATCGGAACGGAGGGAGGCGGCGTCTCTCTGCTGACTATGATGACCGCCTGACGAGATGCTCTTGAGATGACGGTGCACACTCCAGAACGCTGCTGCGTACATCACTGTGCTCAGGAGGTTGCACACCAAGTTGAACATAAGCAAACTGTTGAAGTAGCCGATCTGAAACTGTTGATCGTCTACTTCGAGTCTTGGGGCCTATTCATACTCGTGTCGAAAAAAGTCGGTCGGCGACTTTTCTGTCAGGCGACATTTTGTAATATACGCCTGCGTGTTGGTGCATATTACAAATGTCGCCCGACAGAAAAGTCGCTGACCGACTTTTTTCGACACGAGTATGAATAGACCAACACTAAATCTATGTGAGTGGCTTGCTTTTGTTACCTGCCAATCTTTGTCATGCCAATAGACCACGCCCAGAGGGCCAGTTTCATTCTGTGCCATACCATCGTAATCGAACTCCAGCGCCAACTGGGGGGACACGATCGCCAATGGCACCAGCCAATGAACAGCGATCACGAGCCAAGTGCGCTGATTGGTCCAGATCTAGAACGGACCAATCACTGTAAACGGTAGAAAATTCAAAGCTTTCAGCTTACCAGGTTGTGTTGGTTGTAGAAAACCAGCGCTGTAAAGCGGTTGAAAGCCAGCAGGAGCACTCCGAAGAACTGTCCGAAAACGCAGATCCACGTTCCCATCATGTAGAACTTGGCCACCAACTTGGGAAAGGATCGCGCCACTTTAGTGACGTAGAGCCAGTCGTACATGGCGAACTTTCCCAGCATCCATGTATCCAGCAACATGAATATGTCAAAGACTCCCAACGAAAAACAGAGTTTGAAGAAAGGAGCATTTAGGGGTTCTTTAGAGCGAAACCGAACTATTGTAACTAAAAGAAGTGTATAGAGAGGGATGGAGATGAAAAATGCCACTAGGAGAAAAACGTCCAGCGCATTCATGCCGTTCAAACGGTTTCTGGCTTATGATTTCTCGAATAATCAGGCAAAATGGACTGTCTGACGCCAGCCAAGCGCCTTTTATCAGATTAATGAGGCTGGATTAATTAATTTTAGTGATGTTTTCTTAGGTGCAAAAATTAGTCAAGTAGGTATCTCGCACGTATCTAACTGTTCATTAATTAGACAAAGTAACTAACTGTAGTAGATCTTTGTACAGTGTATACCGTGATACAGTACATTTTTGAGTGTTTGTGCCGTGTCGAAGCTTTCAGGCCAAACCATCATTTACGAATCTGATACCAAACTACCTACTTACTTTACTAAATTCTGCCATCATAATTCCTGCATTTTTTCTGAAACGTATCCAAACGTTTTGCGTTTCAACGCCCAAAAGTGCTATGATGCAATACTGCGCGTAATTTAATTTCTAACTGCCTTTACTTAATTACCAGCCAATTCCACCAACCTACGCAGACAAACTGCTATTTTTACACTTGTTTTCCCAAGCATAAGCCTGAACGTATATCTAAACCTAAGCCTGAGCTTGAAACATGGCTTAAGTTGGGGTTGTCGCTGGTGGCTGGGGGAAATGGGCCATATGGCCGCATTTTATTGCGGTCAAATGTTGCGTAGATTAGTATTCAGAAATGTAAAAGCAATCTATTTTCTTCCTGTTGAAAAAATATATTTCTTAATCGTCTAATTTCAGCTTTCTTTGCTGCTCAGCAATTACAAAACAAAATATAATATACAAAAGTAACATAATCGTTCTATTAGAAAAAAAGAGGAGTTATACGAAATTTCTTTGAAAAACATATCAATTGTGCGTCCACTTGCGTTGTTTAGCGTAAGAATAACTACAGTTTCTGCACGAATTTCTAAATCTGCATACACTTGAAAAAATAGTTGAACTAAAACCAAATGAACTAAAACACGTTCTCACAGTTCGCTAATATATTTTACACCAACATTTATCAAAACACAACAGTTGCACAAATTATTGTAATTGTGTAAAATAATTTTAACGATTGGCAACTCTTAATACCACTACTACTGTTTAGTCTAACTATTCATTATGCCTTGTGACACGTTCGCCGCCCTCCCAGACAGTACCGTAAATGGCTCCGTAATATTTGGTAAAAACAGCGACCGACCTAGTGGCGAGATTCAAGATGTTGTTTCGATGCCTGCTAAAACGCATGAACCCAATGCTTCCCTAAAATGTACCTACATAACTATACCGCAAGTACAGAAGACTTTGGGGGTGATTTTGTCCAAGCCACGTTGGATGTGGGGGGCTGAGATGGGAGCCAACGAAAAGGGAGTGGTGATTGGGAATGAGGCAGTTTGGACGATCGAAGATTATAAAGATACCGGTAAGAAGTCTGAACTCGTAAATAGTTTGAATACTATAAAGTAGATTGAGTGTATTTTCCGGGTATTGGGGTTTCGTAGCCCAACCCAATAGTGATTAGGAGGGGATCTTATAAATCTTCGCAATTCAGTCTATGATTACAGTAGCTTCAGGAAATCGTTTTTAGGTTATGGGACGTGCAACGATTACGTATGGTGTTTTTGCCCATTTTCTCACCTCCTCCCCTGATAATCGCTCGTAATAATTTTGTGAACCCCTCCCCTAATTACGTAAGAATTTGGCTACCCCGAAATTTCAAGTTTTTTAGAGTTGGAAATTTTTGCGTTCAAATCATACGTGTAACAGAAGGTCCGGGGTCTGCCCCCACCCAACCGACTCAGGCCAGACCGTCCCGGATAGGACCCCAGCGAATAGCCAGACGATTTGTTCGAGCCCCCGCCCCGATTTTTCTGGAAAGTAACTTTTGAGCAAATATATGCGATTTTTTGCAATTTGAGACAAAAATTGCCAAAATCGCCTGTAAAACAGCACTTTTTAGCGATATTTTAACCAAAATTAACTCGATTTTTGACGATTTTTAACAGAAAAATTGCAGTTTTTTGCCATTTTTGAGACTTTTTAGTGCTCAACCCCCTGCAATTGGTCAATGTTGTTTGTCCACAGATTGTGCTCGTGCAAAAAGCTTTACAGAAAATTCACTGTTTCGGTTTTTCCATCATTTTATCATGTTTTTCGTAATGTTTTTGTCTGTTTTCCTACATTTTGCATGCCAAAACTGGCAGTTTAGGTCTTCTGGGAATGGATCTGCTCCGTCTGGGTCTGGAGCGAGGCGAGACAGCCAAATCATCCCTGGAGACCATAATCTCTCTGCTGGAAACGCACGGACAAGGCGGAAACTGCGCAGAGCACTTCGGCATGAACTACCACAACTCCTTTCTAATCGCCGACCCATCCGAAGTCTGGGTTCTCGAGACGGCCGGTCGTTTCTGGGTAGCTGAACGGCTGGAAAAAGGTACTCGCTCCATCTCCAACAACCTCAGCATTCGCACCGCCGGGCATCTGCGACACGCCGAAGTAGTGGAATACGCAATTTCAAAAGGTTTGTGCAAGAGTGAGCAAGATTTCGATTTCGCCAAGAATTTCACGTCGGGAGGCTATTCTACCGATTCAAGAGAGGACCAGGTGCGAAGTCTGTGCAAGGTGAATGAGGGAAAGTTCAGTTTGGAAACGGCCCAGAAGATTTTGCGCGATCACAGCGGCAGCGTTTGTATGCATGGAGGCTTTGAGAGCATCGGAAGTCAAGTGTCCAGTCTGGCTAAAGATAAATGTGAACACTGGTTCATTGAGGCGCCGCTGCCCTGTAAACAGACTTATAAGAAGAAAGAATTTGTCTAGACTTTGCTTGGCTTAGTGTTTTGGTAAGTTGTGATACTAGACTGTTATTTGTCGGGTTTAAATAGTTTAAATAATGCAGCAATTAAGCGGTAATCAGTCCAATTTCAAACAGATAGTTTTCTTTTCGGTGAAGAATTCAAGCGAGTCCTTCGCGCTTTCTCGTCCAATTCCTGATGCCTTTGTGCCTCCGAATGGCATGTTCAATTCTCTCACCAACCAGCAGTTGCACCAGACCGTACCCACCTACAGTACAATAATATACTGTATACAGCACGCATTTGTCGTTTAGTTGCGTACTGACCATACATGTCTGGTTGTGGGGTCCAAAATTTCAAGGAACTCCAAAACGCCTGGAAATGTCGTTTTAGCACGTTTTGGTCAGTAAAAGAGGCTAAAGACAGCTGCCAAACAGCGTTCTAGAGCTAAAAACAAGAAAAAATGACAAAAAGAGCTTCTGAAACACCACTTTCTGTAAGTATCAGCAACGGAAACGCCAAATTCGGGTTTCAAAGGCTTTTAAGCTGATTTTCAGCTAAAATTTAGTGATTTCCTTTCTGAGCCAGTTTGTTATACTGGAGCGCTACAAAGTAGTACGTACTTGTGTTTCGGGGTCGTGACTGAGGTCCTTAAAGTGTTTGGTTGGCCGGGTGTGAGGGGTGCAAAGCTCCCTGGTTCATGTAAGACTATGTGCGTACCTACGTACATAGAGACCTGCGCAGGCCGCCCGGCGGGGATTTTTAGCCGGGCCGCAAAAATTGTGTTTTCAAGCCGGGCCGGTGTTTACTTGATTAAAGAAATTTGACCATTCTTATCAATGTACATACATACATACAATCAGCGCCCAGGTGTTTTACTGAAGAAAGGCGCCATGGATACTTCATTACGATTTCATTACACTTATCTGTTTGCGCTAGGGCGTCATTTTGTTTCTTTCGGTAAGAAGCTAAGTACGGCTACAGAAAGAATACTTTTACAGGCTGTCAGTTATCGCCGGCGGTTTAAGAAATATTAGGTAGGTTATAGATTCTCCATATAGTTTTGCACAGAACAAACCTTCACCAACTTACATTGTATACTCTAAAATTTAAGGGCTAAAACGGCATTTCTGATTTTCAACTCACTTCCGAACAGTGACATGGATTTTCGTAAACATTAAACAAACGTTTTCGTTATTTAGCCTCTTCAACTGTTTTTCCTTACCATAAAACTTTCGTTTTTACTTTGCAATTGCTAAAAATAGCGATATTCAGCGTTTTTGAGCCATTCTAAATTTGCCGGGCCGGGCCTCAAAATTTTGAGATGCCGGGCCGGGCCGGGCTACCCGGCACGAAATGTCAGCCGGGCCGGGCCGGGCTGGAAATTTGAAAATCCGGGCCGGGCCGCCAAAAAGGCGGCCCGCGCAGGTCTCTAGTACAGTACATACATCTAGTATCGTGTATTGCTGTATATAAAGTGCCTGCTGCCCGACTGACTGTACCGAAGTGGAAAGAGCTGACTTACATGTAACAATTGAGCTACCCGGTGTACGCGAGTGATGTGGTTGGACCAGAGAGAAGCGGACAGTCCATATTTGACATTGTTGGCGCGTCGCACCACTTCCTCTTCACTGTCGAACGGCGAAACGCACACCACCGGTCCGAATATCTCTTCCTGCATCAACTCTGAATCGTCGCTCAACCCCGTCACTACCGTCGGACGCACGAAATAGCCCTGCAATCTTTTGTCTTCAACTAATTGTCAGTGCTTTAATTTAATAAATGCGAACCTGCACAATAGCAATTAAATAACAATAAGTGTATTCGTTGTTGAACAAACAAACAAACAAACAAAAACAATTTCTGATATTTTCTAAAACTTACGTTTTTCAAATCATCCGACACTTGAATATCCTCCAAACCACAATGAATAGTGGCTCCTAATTGCTTAGCCAATCGCACAAACCCAGTCACTTTAAGCCAATGCTGCTTAGACACCAGCGCCCCCAGATTTGTCTCGCCCTTCCTGGGGTCTCCCACCCTCAATGCTCTGCTCTGTTTGACAAATTCCACCAAAAACTGATCAAAAATCGATCTATGTACAAACAATCTACTGGTACACAGACAAATCTCCCCTTGATTGGCGAAGCACGATCTATAACAATCTGCATTTTATTAGAAATAATTCATATTAGTCCAACCTCACAATAACAGGAATAGCTTGCTGTAAATCGGCGTCCTCAAAAACCAGACACGCATTTTTGCCTCCCATTTCAAGCGAGAGTTTTTTGGTGAAAGGGGCAGTTAGAGCGGCGATCCGTTGACCGGTGGCCGTACTGCCCGTGAACGAGACCAACCGGACATCCGGGTGAGTGACCAATGGCTCGCCAGTCTTGGCACCAGTACCGAACACTATATTTATCACTCCATTTGGTAGACCTGCAGTACTCAACATACATGTAACAGGTCATCTGCCGAAGGGGGAATCTGAGCCCAAATTTTGGGAGGGGTTGGGCACTAAAAAAACGCTCAAAAATCGAAACTAACTATCGCAATTTTTGGCTAAAAATCGTCAAAATCGCTAATTTGGGCTGAAATAGAGCTAAAGAGTGCTGCTTTACAGGCGATTTTGGAAATTCTTGTGTCTGAGAAATTGCAAAAAATTGCCAAAATTTGCTCAAAAAATTACTTACCAGAAAATCGGAGGAGGATCGGAAAAGTCGCCTCAGGGTGGTCCCATCCGGGCGGGGGGTGGTCTGGCCTAAGGTCGGGTGAGGGGGGGCAGACCGCCCGTTACATGTATGGTAGTCAATATTCTCCATTAGAGTTTAAAAATTTAATCTCCCCAACACAATATGTAAACAGCTTCCCACAATAACTGACCAGCATCTAAGAAGACATGAGCCAAGAGCCAAGCAGTGACTGAAGTGAATTCGCTCGGTTTGGCCACAACTGTATTTCCGGCGGCTATGGCCGGTGCCAGCTTGAAGCTGAGCAAGTAAAGAGGCAAGTTCCAGGGACTGATAAGCCCTGCCACTCCTACTGGCTGCTTTAGTACGTAATTGAGGGCACTACATGGCTCCGATTGCACCAGTGAACTGAAAAATAGGAAAACATGTAATCTGCGACCCAGAACTACCCGCCGCAGCCCCTTTCCCCTCCGATTTCTCGGGGATTTTCTCAAATTTTGGGCTATTTTGCATTTAATTTATCAATTCCAGAGACGAGAATTGCCCAAACAGCGATTCATAGCAGTATCTAACCCCATATTCGTATTTTTTAGCTAAAAATTACGATTTTAAGCAATAATCTTACTCGTTAGTGTCATGTAAGATGGCGGTTGCGAAGAAACGAAAGTTATGAATGCATCTGGGAATATCGACAGTTCTGGCCAATGAGATCGGCTTTCCTTGATCACGTGATTCGATCTCGGCAAATCGGTCCAGGTTCTGCTCAACTAGATCTGCGATTTTCTGCAGAACTTTCGAACGTTTCTGAACGCTCAATGAAGACCAGCTGAAGTAATGGTTAAAAGAGTAGATAAATTGGATCGAAAGTAAACCTTCAGACTAATATCAATTTGAAACATAAACTTGACGGGTTTTCGAAAATCGGAATTTGAACTCAGAAATTGTTTGAAAGATATTTTTGTTCTGAATTTTGTAATGCAAGTCTTAAATCAGCTTGATAAGAAGTATACAAAAAGGATGCGTACCCCGGAAAAGCAGCTTTAGCAGCTTCTACTGCTTCATTAACTTGCAAAGGCCCGGAATCAGGAATTGTGGCCCAAACTTCACCGGTGGCCGGGTTGAAACTGTCATATTTGGTGTCAACTTCATGGAACTGTCCGTTTATAAAATTTGTAAGCACGACGGGACTGATGTCAAGTTTTTCGAAGGCTCTTTTTAACCAGGACATAGCTTAAACCATTTAAAGAACAGAGAAAATTAGACACAGCGCAGGGAAGAGTTAGACCGGTTAGACAGGCTGTAATTTTATCAGATAGAAAGATTGTAGTCTTTGCAATACACGCTTAGTTTAAAATACACACGTAGTGTACAAACCTAAAGCACTGTGTATGCTTTGCAATAATTATTTGCTCAAAAAATGCACAAACATATGAGGGAGCAGGTACGTGAATTGCAGTTAGCATTGCTTGAATGCTTAGTCATTAGGCTAAGTCAGCTTAAACATCGCATTACTGTTCTATTTCAATCGCTATAACATTTCATTTCTCTGCTAGTATTACCGCGATGCTTATGTCAGCGTTAGTGTTGGTTATAGCATACTCAAATAATAATTGTTACGCTAGTGAGGTGAAAAAGTCAGAACACTGCTTTAATAATACTGAGTTCAGCTGCCAGTGTAAGTTCGTTCTGTCAGATTTCTTTCTTGGTTGGGCCTCTTTCAATTGTTGAAAACTTCACCCTTGTAAAAGAGGTAAAAGTCTAAGCTCCATTTACTGTTGTTTGGGTGTGGGATTTTCAGGAATCAGTTCGGTATGGGTAGGTATTTTTCGGCATACCCAGGAATCGGTTCGGTATGGCAGAAGATATTCGCAAAAATACCGGTATAATATCGGTATTTATTTGTATTTGCAAAAAATGTTTTACAAAGTGAAAACACTGAATTTTCCATTTACAAGGTCATGGATTCAGTCATTTCCAAGGCTACAAAATTCATAAAAAAAGCAATGCGATTTATAGGTTTTCTTAGGAATTTGTTGAAACTATCTTTTTAGTGTTACTGGAGTGAAAATCGTTTCTATAAGTAATTTTGGCCAAAGAGAAATGCTTCCATTGTACTGTAGTTTTAAGGCCTGCTAGTGTACAGTATGGAGACCTAACGAGCAGTGACAAAATGCGGGGCTATTTCGTTGATTGTGAATGTACATAGAGACTCGATTATTAGTGTGAAGTGAAGTTAAGCCAAAACTAGAGCAACGCTTTCTAATGACAAAGCAAGCTTGGGACAGGGAGTAGGGTCAGAGGACTAAAAATCCTTCAGATTAGATATTTTGGAAGGATATCGTATCGTAATAGTACTGTATGTGCTTCTGCTTGCCCCAAAAATGCAAAATTACAAATGGAGAACATTGTGATCATAGGGAATTTTCGATAAAAATTGCACTAAATTGAACAAAAATACCGATTCCCAAATACCTGGGTATTCCCAAAATAAGCGGTATACCGGGCATGGGAAATTATTAAAACACCTGGAATCGGTAGGTATTTATTGCGTAGGTATTCCCAAAAATACCCATTTTTCGGTATACCCAATCAACAGTAGCTCAATTTTTAGATGAAACGTCAATCGACTGTCGACATTTTTGTTCAGACGCCCGCAACAGATACAGGTCTTGTAAACTTTATCCGTACAGACCACAGAAGGAGGTACTCTGTCAGTGTATACTTCTACCATACTTCCCACACATTGGTCCATGGACGAACGATACTCTAGAGCTATGCAGTGGTACGTACGTACACAGTTTAGCTATGACAAATATTTAGGCCTGAGACAAGGGGGTGAGCGAGGCTAGTAAATTCCTAGTAAATTGCTAGCAAATTCCTAGCAAATTTCTCACTCTCTCAATCCGAAATAAACTAGCTATTTATTTGCTAGGCGGCGCTTTGCCCAAAATTAACTTGCTAGGAATATGCTATTAGCTACCCGATTTCGCCAAAAAATTAATTAACTTGCTATTTGTTATTAACTTGCTGGGAAACAGTACTAAAATACCAAATTTTTGGTATTGGTTCGGTGCACCCTCACTTAGAACCAATCGTCTGTACATTGTTGAATTGTGGGTTTTCAGTGCAAGAGTCGAGAGGGTGTTCTGTGCTTCAACTGGCAGTGGGATATGTTCGTACGGACAGTCTCTACCACTGTTATCGCAAGAACAGACAATTTGTCTTTTGTGAAGTGGAATTACATTAGAACGGCCTTACATCGGAGTATCTTATACGTACGGTACTGACAAGCATAAAGCTATTGAGTGAATTTTGATTCAGTTATTTGGGGGTGTACCGGCATGCATGTGCTTAGTTTATAAGCCCACTAAAAGCTCCTTAGTCATTAGAATAGTCACAGCGCAACTTGGCTTATACATGCTACGTACTTATATGTTCTGCTGTTTTCTTTCAAGCAGGCATCATAGCAAATCTCCTTCTAAACTTCGATCACCATGTTTATGTTAGTGTTTGTATGTGTAATAGTAAGTGCTAGTAATTGTTACGCCAGAAGGACCGACTATAAAGTTGGTTGCAATAACACCGAATTCAATTGCGAATGTAAGTAGTTTTGGTCTTAAAAATTGCTCTGTACATAAGACCCGGGTCTTATAGCAGGTGGTCAGAAAGCAGGGTCTGTCAGGGGCATTTTCCAGTTATAAGACCAGGGTCTTAGCTCAGAATGGTGTGTTTTGTTTTCGTGTATATTTTTCACAAAATAACTAATGAATATGGAGTTTTTTTAACTCAGATCGTTCAAGAGTCATTCTAAATCCTGCGCAATCTTGGAAAATTCTTGATTTGATAGGTTTAGATAGCTGCTGTAAGCATATTGGAGCTTCTAAGCTGTCTAAGTTTTCAAAACTTGTTTAAAATTGAGCTATTCAGACTTAAACGTACAGTCAGTTGTTGCAAAGATCAAAACCAGTGTATTTCATGCTTTTCATGCAGAACATCGAGTTTTAATTGTAAAGTATAGATTTTCCACCTACAAGACCCGGATCTTATAACTGGTGCAAAAATGTGACCCCAAATTTAGGCTTTTCCGGTTATAAGACCCGGTCTTATAGGTGCAAAACTTCGGTACATGTTCTTTCATAATTACGTAAAAATAGGTTGTTTTTGCTGGTGTTTTTTGGTTTCGGTTCAGATGTTGGATATAGTCAGATGTGAGAGAGCTTGATTTTAGATAAAACGGCAGATGATTGTCAACGGTTCTGTACGGAGGCTGGAAATACCTACAAGACTTGTAAAGTTTATCGCGCACGACCGCACAAAGAAGTACTCTGTGAGTGTACAAAACACCATCGCTCCACCAAGAAATGGGACGCCGACTTTTTAGAACTTTGCAGCGGTACTATATTTATTTACACAAGGCAGCTAAAAGAACGTTTCATTTAATTCTACAACTGATTTTATAATTTTAATAAGTGTCAATTTAGACAAGGTTAAAAGATTTAAAGAAAATTATCGAACTGAATAAGTTTTCTGTTTTCAGTGCAGGAGTCAAAAGCATGTACGCTCTTTCAACTGTCGGTCGGATATGAACGGACCGAAGGTCTGAGTCACTGCTTCAGCAGGAACAGACACACTCTCTTCTGTGAAGTGGAACTGCACAAACACTGGCCTTCAATATTTCTCTGATTCTCTATTTTTGGTTAACTTACAGCATTTTTGTAGATTACTATTGTCAAGTCAATCTATTGCTGGTTTGCATGCTTCACTTGTTTATTTCTATGTACGTACCTTTACTACAGTCACAATGGGCACTGTACCTAATTGTTGTAAATTGAATGAACAGTTTCTGCAAATTTTATCTCTATAGCTGATCAGTTTTACTAGTGTTGGCCACAAAAAATGACCGTCTGGCGTTTGTTCGAGCTTCCCGATAAAATTCAAATGCCCACCATTCCGTAAATTTTTAACCGAACCGAAGATTTTTGGCACGGTTATTATTATTTGTTTGCAGTTTGTTTCGGCAAAGTCTTAACCGGTCAGCCTTCTGTAGCTTGGAGTTTTGCCCTATCCAAATTGAACTGACCCCAATTTTCAGACGTCAAATTTGGACATAAATATCTGACCAATCCTTCATCGTTTTTTCCCTAATTTTGCAGGTTAACTAATCATTTATGGACTCAAATCAAGACTGGTGGCCGCGTCGTTGGCTCAGTGGGTAGCTCGCTGCCTCTGAGTCACGGCGGCCCCTGCATCCCTAGCGGTTGTAGTGGTTCATCCTCTCGGCGCGGCAAGTTTCTTGCTGCAAAGAGTTGGTCGTCGGCACAACGCTCCACCCAGGCCACCGAAAACTGGTTACAGTGAGTAGGTAAAATGGGAACCAACTGGATCTGCCGTTGCACCGAAAGCCGCTCCAAAAAGCATGCCGCGTTGGAGGGAAGATCAACGACGTCAGGAGCCGTCTGAGAAACCAGCAATAAGGCCAATACCGGTTTGGTTACGCCGGGCGGCCGTTGGGAGCTGTCGGCACCATGACGTCACCACGCCAACGTCCGAGATGACGATATCAGGGGTAACGAAATGGACCGTGCAGGTCTGATCGTAGGGCTGTACATCGTACGCCCCCCCGCCAGATCGGATCGGATCGGATCGGAAGACTGGTGACAACGAGTAGTTTGCAGAATAATATTATTATTCTTTCTCACAGTTCACCTTACTGCTTCAAGCGTGTATGCAGGCTGTTGCATCTAACCACTTTAACCATTTAATCACGAACCAAAGTCGACGATAAATAGCCAACGATGAGTAAACTGACTGTGCTGATTTTTGTTCTGCTCTGTCTCACGTATGCACAGACTTACCTGGACTGTACAAAAGGTGGCACTCCATGTAAGTACCTTGTCTATCTCTGGACATAAAGTTACAACAACAACAGCAAATGCTGGCGCAAGTGACGAACTACACTGTACTGTAGTTCTATCCTATTACGTCCTATTTCTTATGCACTATAGTCCGTTCAAAAAAATAAGCGACCTGGCGCTAGTGTTGTTTAGTAATGGGGGCCGTGCAAAAATGACGTAATCGATTTTTGCCCATTTTTCGACTCCCCTGTCCCCTCCCCCTTTGTCATCGGTTGTCATCATTTTCTAAAGCTCCCTCTAAAAGCGAAAAATACGACGTTACTTTTTTCCAACACCCGCCCTCCCCCCCGAATTTGCAAAAATTCTTGCATTAAAATGAGCAAATTTTAAGACAATAGTTATATTGAAATTATTTCAGTCATGCACTTAACGCCGTTTATTGTACCGACACCATATATAGTACCTCCACCCCACGTAACGCCGTTTATGGTACCGACACCATACGGTACCCCCACGTTCGGGGCCTGTGGTGGTACCATATATGGCACCACTACCCTAGGTACCGGTACCATATATGGTGTCGGTACCATAAACGGCGTTAAGTGCCCGGCGTTAAGTGGTGGAAAAAGCCATCGACACAGTTATTATAAACTACATATGTATTGAAAACAGAGGATTTTGAGAATGTACAGTATATGTGCAATTGCGCCTGCGAATCATCAGTATTCGAATACTATATTATTCGGTTGCGAAAATCCGCTTCGGTATTCGGTATTTCTGTATTCGGTTGATCATAGTCAAACAATCCGTGAGATATGGCCGATCAAAGTTCGCAAAAATTGCAAAAATGGCATTTTTTGAAAATATCACGCAAAAAGAGAAAAACCCAGGCAGATCGATGGATTTGGCTGAAATTCCCTGAATAGGGTATTCATGACTAGGTACCGGAATCGATTCCCGACCATGAAAACTTGATAGCATGATAAATATCATGATAGACAGCTGTGATTGTGGCCATATTCTTGGTTTCTCGTCGGTCCGTTTTACCATATTGCTCGAATTTGATTTGACAGTCAAAACAGATCGGTGCATTGAACAGATCAAGTGCCCAAAGACTTCTCCAGTTTGCAGCATATCTTCTGGCAGTAGATATCACTTGTATGTGGTTGCCAAAACAGCATTACAAAGCAAGTCTTTGTGCCAGTAAATTCACTTCAGTAGGCCGAAGGCCGACTGGCCTTCCAGACAAATTGTCTTTCCTTTGACTGCACTATTTAGTTGATCTCGTTGATTTTAATGTTGATTTATAATGGAAGACCAAAATGCAGTAACGTTGGCGTTGACTTACATTGTTGTAGCGCTGCCAAACACATGCACCTCAGTTTGGGAGTCTGATTACGGTATTAGGGTGATGTTTTCAAGGTCGGGTAGTATCAGAATCGATTCATGAATACACCACCCCATTCAGGAAGTTTCAGCTACTGTTATTTAAATATATTAATATTAAAATGAAACTATTATTAATAGTGCCATTTTAGTAGTATTAAATCTACATTAATATTAAAATAGAGGCTCTACTATTATATTAAATTAAATTAAAAATACACGCAGGGGCTGAATATTAAAATATATTTTTAATAGTATTTTAATAGCATTTTAATAGTTTGACCATGTTTGACAATCAAGGATTACATAATTTTACCTCAGAAAATCATGAAAATTGAAGATTTCTGACTGCACTGCCCTCTGAATCTCGACTGTGTTTTCATTTGGAAATAGTGGAACATTTCTCACTAATAGGCATGAATGACAAAAGGACCTGAATCTAGTCAACAACCTATGTAACAGTCTTTCCATTCAAAAATTTCTACTAATGCAAAAAACTACGCAATCGTTTTTTCTATAGCTGCTTGTGTTCGAATGCAATTTAAAACCAGGTTCAGACAAAGTCATCTAAAAATGGTTATAAATTTCCACAAAAAAATGCTAAAAGTTGCATCTCTGATTAAATTTTCAACTAACACTAACAACTTCAAGCAAAAGGTGTTGTTTTGCCAGTTCACTGAAGTGTGACCAAAACTTATCGACTGCATTTTAGAATATACTATTAAAATGCTATTAAAATACTATTAAAATTGTTATTTAATAGTATTAATATTAAATCTAAATTAAAATTAACAGGGAACTATTATATTAATATTAAATTAAAATTAAAATCGGCTAGTTCTATTATATTAATATTAAATTAAAATAAAATTTCACTATTAAAATTACAGTAGTTTCAGCCAAATCCATTGATCTGCCTATGCGAAATTTTCAAAAAATCGCTATTTTTCGCAATTTTTGCCAACTTTGACCGGCCATATCTCCGGAACCGTTTGACATAGAACCGTCATAATAGCATCGTTGGAGTCGCCAAAGACTCTAGAATCGAATTCTGCAGTCAACTCACTAATGTTCAACGCAATTAAGGGAAAAGCCTTTCATTTCTTTATGCTGCGCAAATTAGTGTTCAGAGTAAACGTAGCGCAGATTAGTGTTCATCCCAGAACGGAGCTTGACCTTATCTAAAATTTTGGTATTGAGGTCCAAGTTATTGAGTATTGGTATAAAAAGTTGTTGGCAAAAAACCGCCAGGTCGCTTATTTTTCAAACGGACTATACATAGTTCAGTTCAAACTGTAAGGAGGCGATGAAGATCGAGTGCAAGGGACGTAAGCAAGGCACTTGTAACGCGGGCGTGTGCGCGTGCTGGATCAAGCCGACTAGAAGTGGCAAGGGTATCTTTAATTGGGGCTTCTTGTTTTTTTGAGACCGGTCTTTTCCTTCTTATTCTCATGTTATTGTTGCAAATACTGCAATTACTGCTGGAGATTTGATCAATAATATTTCACTTGTGTGTTGTCTTTATTGTTAGATAAAGCGTCCAACCTTGCCAGATTTTGCTCTAAAGGCTTTGGATTTATCTTGCTTTCCGGTTGTCAAAAATATGAATAGTTTTACTATTCTGAGAATAATTTCCGGATAGCAGGTGATGTTAAGTATCTAATCCACGCTTGGAATGGTTTCAGGGAACCAAAAAATGCGGTTGTTCGATTTTATTTTACAGTACGGTCGAAGAAATTTAGTGAAAATAAAGCTGAAATTTTATTTTAGCACAGTGTACATACAATTTGCCAGATTTGTCTAAAAGCTGCCCTGAAGTTAATCAGCTGATACCACCTTTCTTAGTCCATAGCCGACTTTTTAAAGCAATTCGGTTTCTTGGAGCCGTTCGCACCGGCGGGTAACGCTGTGGGCGCTGAATTTAGTGGAATTGGCAAAACTATTTCAGCTCTGATACTTCTTCATTATGCTTTGTGCTTTCACACATATCTCTCTTGGCCAACTACGAATCGTCATGCCGAAATACTGTTCCGAGAATCGACCGATTTAGTGTGGAAATCAATGAAACTGACTATTTTCCTTCAGATTGCAACGATTTCAGGTCTTGCAGCTTCTTCGATACGCCCTGAACATCCTGTGCAATCACATGTTCCGGTCTGCTCCAATTTGTTAAACCAAGCACCATCTGGTGAATTGGCCAATTTGGTTTTGTTTTTTTTTGTTTTTCAGTTCCACCGTCCTTTCGAACAGCTCAGGACACCCCTCGCTCTTTTCAGAGCCTTTCAATGGGGTAGCCCTACCTACAAACAACCCTCCCCTTGCTGAGATTTGGTGCAACGGCAGCGCCGGTTTGGTTCCCATTTACCTACTGGTCATCACCGGTTTTCCGCGGTCTGGGTTGGGCTTTACGTCGACTACTTCCAGTCGCTTCGACCGGTTTCTAACCCACAAACAACCGCGCTCAGAGATGCCTGTCATGAAAACATACAGGGGGGTCTGGGGGGTCTGCCCCCACCCGACTTAGGCCAGACCCCCCCGGATGGGACCCCCCCCCGAGACGATTTCACCGACCCCCCTCTCCGATTTTTCTGGCAAGTAAATTTTCGAGCAAATTTTTGCAATTTTTTACACTTTCACACACAAAAATTGCTAAAATCGCCTGCAAAACAGCACTTTTTAGCTGTATTTCCAGCCCAAATTAGCGATTTTTGGCAATTTTTAGTCAAAAAATTGCGATTTTTCTCGATTTTTTTGAGCGTTTTTTAGTGCCCACCCCCCTCCCCCAAAATTTTTGACTCAGACCCCCCGGCCGGCGTAAACCCCCAACCCCCTCCCCCATCGGCAGGATGACCTGTTACATGTATGCACGAAAATACCATACATGGGAGGAGGCAGTCCACGAAAAAAATCGAACCTTGGTCTGTACAGCTGATTTTTCCAAAATCGGCCTAGAGAGCAGAGCTTTCAATCATTGTAGACCACAAAACGTCATTGACGTATTCACTGTCCGATTTTTCTAGCTGCCCTACAACCAAAATTACGGCCCTTCAAAAACTGCTGATTTTGACCATTTTTGCCCTGGGTCCCAACTTCAAAACGGCATAGCTCCTTCTCTGGTGGACCGATTTTGATGTGGTATGGCTCATTAAGAGGTAATTGGACTGTCTATCAGGCAGTATGCACAAACTGGCCGAATTCTGTCTTTGAATTTTTTTTGCGTTTTAGACTTTGGCAGCCAATAACTCAAAACTGTATATGGTTACCTAGCAAGATAACGACAGATTCGAAATCTACGCGCAATTTTACGTCTGATAGTCATATTCTTGTTGCTAAAAGCTGGGACCTAAGCAGTCAAAAGTTTGGTCAAAAATAGCCTGCCATTACCGCTCAATTTTCAGTTCTTCATTTTGGAATTGAGTACCTAATTTTCATTTTTCAGTTGTGCATGAGAATGAAAGCTGTCTTGCATTGAAAACCTGCAAACCAGTAAAGAGCAATCGATGTTCTACTCCTGTCATATTTTTGTTTTCTGAAAACTGGGACTCAAGCAGTCAAACACTTGGTTGAATGTGGTCTAGTGATTGAATTTAGGTAAGTGCTGTGCGCTATGTCCCTGTAAATATCTGCCCTAAAAACAACACTATGTTCCATATCAAGATCATTCTGATGTGCTGATTGGACAATGGACATATTTGTGACAAATAAACCTATAATTTTTGCAGACATAAAGATGGTCTAAGATAACATCACAATGATGCATTGTGGCGGTTACTCAAATAATTAGCAAATGAATTGTTCTGCTCAATTTACACTTCTTCAAATGATGGAATTCAGTGTTCACCCAGCAATGTTTGCCCACACAATGTTTGTCTCAATTTTCTGGTTCTGCCAGAATTTCTTTTCAATCACTTTGCCATTGCCGATTCCTGGTGGCATTGGCAAAGTGATTGAAAGAAATTTTTATGTCTGCAAAAATTATAGGTTTATTTGTCACAAATATGTCCATTGTCCAATCAGCACATCAGAATAGAATGATCTTGATATGGAACATAGTGCTGTTTTTAGGGCAGATATTTACAGGGACATAGCGCAGAGCACTTACCTAAATTCAATCACTAGACCACATTCAACCAAGTGTTTGACTGCTTGAGTCCCAGTTTTCAGAAAACAAAAATATGACAGGAGTAGAACATCGATTGCTCATTACTGGTTTGCAGGTTTTCAATGCAAGACAGCTTTCATTCTCATGCACAATTGAAAAATGAAAATTAGCTACTCAATTCCAAAATGAAGAACTGAAAATTGAGCGGTAATGGCAGGCTATTTTTGACCAAACTTTTGACTGCTTAGGTCCCAGATTTCAGCAACAAGAATATGACTACCAAACGTAAAATTGCACGTAGATTTCGAATCTGTCATTATCTTGCTAGGTAACCATATTCAGTTTTGAGTTATTGGCTGCCAAAGTCTAGAAACGCCAAAAAATGGAGCGGTACTGGCAGGCTATTTTCGATCAAACTTTTGACTGCTTAGGTCCCAGTTTTCAGCAATAAGAATATCACAATCAGACGTAAAACTGCACGTAGATTTCGAATCTGTCATTATCTTGCTAGGCAACCATATACAGTTTTGAGTTATTGGCTGCCAAAGTCTAAAAAACGCCAAAAAATGGAGTGGGACTGGCAGGCTATTTTCGATCAAACTTTTGACTGCTTAGGTCCCAGCTTTCAGCAACAAGAATATGACTACCAACGTAAAATTGCACGTAGATTTCGAATCTGTCATTATCTTGCTAGGTAACCATATACAGTTTTGAGCTATTGGCTGCCAAAATCTAAAAAACGCCAAAAAATGGAGCGGACTGGAAGGCTATTTTCGATCAAACTTTTGACTGCTTAGGTCCCAGCTTTCAGCAACAAGAATATGGCTATCAGACGTAAAATTGCGCGTAGATTTCGAATCTGTCATTATCTTGCTAGGTAACCATATACAG